>VZRE01013788.1:26460-39686 GCA_013396775.1 Cephalopterus ornatus | reverse complement strand
ATAGCAGAGAACCTGCTCCCGGATCTACCGGAAAGGAAAGAGAGGAAGAGGTTTCTCTTCTTTCTTATTTATACCCTGGTTTACGTAGAAAATCGTATGGAATACTGGGAAGATGACCACTTCTTCGGTTACAACCAGGTTACTAAGGAGGGTCTGAAATTAAAACCACTACACCTCAGAATTCCTGAACTGGTGAAAAAGGGTAGATTTTCTCTTAGGGAGGAAACTCATTTGCCTGATTTAGCTTCCTTATTTCCCCTATTCTTGTTTTGCTAGCATTCAGCTGGAAAGCAAAGAGACTTGTCAGGTTCTTTGTGCTTTGCCTTTCCTAGAACCCTTTTTAATCCTGCTAGTCCTTTTCAGTATATTTCTGTTTTCTTATAATTTCTATTCCTACTTGTTTCTGTGTTCTTTGCTTAGATTCTGAATTTTGATCTTCCAAAATCACAGAATCACAGAATATGCTGAGATGGAAGGGACCTACAAGAATCATTGAGCCCAATCCCCAGCGCTGCACAGGACCATACCCAAGAGTCACACCATGTGCCTGAGAGTATCATTCAAATGCTTCTTGAACTCTGTCAGGCTTAGTGCTGGGGACCTTGTTCCAGTGCTCAATGACCCTCTGGGTGAGGAATCTTTTTCTAATGTCTAACCTAAATGTCCCCTGTGAAAAAACTTCAGGCCATTCCTTCGGGTCCTGTCCCTGGTCACCACAGAGAAAGATCAACATCTGCCCCTCCTCAGTCCCTCATGAGTNGCAGAGCACAGTGGGACAATCCCCTCCCTTGACCAGCTGGCGATGCTTTGCCTGATGCCCTCCAGGACACAGTTGGCCCTCCTGGCTGCCAGGGCACTGCTGACTCATATTCAACTTGTCATCAACCAGGACCCCCAGGTCCCTTTCCGTGGCACAGCTTTCCAGCATCTCATTCCCCAGTCTGTATGAACATCCAGAGTTGCCCCATCCCGGAAGCAGAATCCAGCACTTTTCCTTACTGCACTTCATATGGTTGTTGAGGTCTCTCTGCGGGGCCTCCCTGCCTTCAAGGGAGTCAATAGCTCCTCCCAGTTTTGCTATCATCGCAGATTTGCTTGGTATCCCTTCCAGACCTGTGTCCAAGTAGTTTATGAAGATGTTGAAGAGCACAGGGCCTAAGATGGACCTGTGTAGAACCCCAATAGTGACAGGTCTGATGTTACCCCATTCATTGCAATGCCTTAGTTTCTCCAAAATATTGATATTTTCATCTAAAAATCTCTCTTGAATATATCCCAACCTTCTCCTTTCTCTTGCACCTACTATGTCTAAGTGGAGATTGTTCCCCTAGGTGTTTGTAGAGCTCATTTATTCATCAGTTTCATTTGCTTCAAGGGAGATTATGACACTAGTAGGAATTTGGTTCCTAAGTTCCTGTACATTTCAAAAATCATGTCTGTGATGCCTACACTTGCAAGCCAAATCAGGAGATGCCATCACGTGACACCACAAACTAATTTCTGAGGAGCACAACATGTTGGCATTGCTCATAAAAACTATAATGTTAGGTGACGAGAATGTCTTTTATAACTTGGAAATGTCTAAATTCTACAAAAGGTTATGCCTGGTTTGAGGTGCATCATGTGTGGTTTCAGCCTGGTGTCATGTACCTTTTAAAATTTCACAAAAATTTATTCATCTTTTTTTTATCTAAATAGTTACATGAATGTGGATTCATTGGAAGAGGTAGAAAAGACATGCCTCAATTTTTATGCATAAGGAATTAAAAACCAGATTTGTTTGAAAAGGTTAGAAGGTTTATGATTTAAGTAGGGAAATATCAGTTCATTGTATCATCACATTGTATTCTGTGAAGACAACGTCTTATGTTAATGCCTAATAGCTCTCATGCAGTAATATATTTTTGGCATAATATAAAGGACACATGCATAGCTTTCCAAATAGATTAATACATAGAATCTTAGCATACTTTTACATTTAAAAAAATTATATATCTATTATTTGGACAATGCACTACCTTCCAGATTTCCCATACTTGTTCCATTTCTAAAGATACAGCTCTAAGCTAGGTCATATAAATTTATCAAGCTAATTGTGTGCTGAATAATCGCTCTGCCTATTTGAATAAGATGCTTCTTTGAACTATCTTTCTGTACTGTGTCTCTATATTGAATTGAACTTAATGTGTAGAGGGTCAAGCCAAACAAGGCATATACTTAATTACGTTTGCCACAGCAGTCTTGATGAAGAACATAACCTTTGTGCTGTGCATCGTGTTGTGGCAGCTGATAGATCAGAAGAATAGATATCAAACCACTATGCAGGTAACAGAACACACACCAGTAGCTGTGATGAATGTGTTTTCTGGCATCTGCTGATTATTTTAGCTTGTAATAGTAGATTTGATTGGCTTGTAGTTCACAACTTTAGTTAACTTCATAAAAAGAAAGTTGTTGTACAAGACGGTCTGAAAGTACTGAAGACTGAAGAAAATACAATTTCTAAAAAAACCCCATGAGCATTTTCCAAATCACAGGTAAACCCCATGGAGAGATAATGAACTTTTGATACTGTCCCTGTGGGGAGATTAATGAATGTGATGATAATGTACACTATTTCACGTTCAAGTCCTTAGAAACCTCTGTTGCTCCAGCTGTTGAAATTCATCAACAGCCTTGAGATGGGTAAAGTGCTTTCTGTAATAAGCACGGCAAAATAAGCAAAGCTTATTTTTTAAAAAAATAAAAAAATTCTTTATTTCAGTAATATTTTTCCAACATAAAACTTATGTCAATTAAAGCTAAATTACAATTCAAACCTTTAAATTAATTATTAAATGTAAGTAATATCACTACTACTAGTGGTTAACTCATGCCCATATTAGTAGTAGTTACATAGCTTTGTATTATGGGCTTTTTGCTTATTTGTCTAAAGACTTCAGCTTTCAACTTGTCATGAATATTTGTGTTTACAGCCCATAATTACATTTTAGGAAGTGCGTGAAAAAAATGCAGCTTCAGTGTTTCCCGGTTTGGGTTCTTGCGATCTCAAGGCTTTTGACACACTCTCCTTTCCTCTTGGAAAGGAACATAGAGATGTTTTATGACATCAGGGTACTCTGAACTCAGTTTCCTATTCTGTAAAGTTTTAAGTGCACCCACTTGCCTATTCTGCTGTTGGCTAACATAACAAATGGATGTGTTAGTTGTTTGTGCTGAATTATCAGCCATAAATTTAATAGCACTGAATAGCACTGCTGGTGCTGTAAAATTAGCAGTGGAGTACCAAGTTAACACTAAATTCTGTGCTGAGAAGATCATGGCTATTCAAATCTTGCACTACCCCCACTACCCAACATTTTTTCAAGCTGAAGAAGTTACCATTTCATTTTGAATGTTCAGTGCTACATTTGCAAGGTTATGTGTGCAACTATTAAGCTCAGCATCCTTTAGAGTGCCACTTACAAAGGGACAAACACATGACCAGTCTACTACTAGCTGGCATCAATGGTGATTCTGTGTGTCTGCTGATTTGCTTTCAGAAAGCTGTTGCATAACTTCATAGAGACCAACATATTACCGTTGTTGGTCTCTACTCAGCTGTGTTGAATTTAAAAAAAAATCTCATACACAGATAAATATTCTCACAGCTGAAGCAGTATTCCATTCTAATTATTGTCTTGAATAAAAATATTAGGAAGAAATAATACTTTATGCAGTAAGGGACGAGAGTGCTTGATAATGTTTGATGTGAAACTTAACATGGCCCAACGTTCCCTGTAAAGTGGAGATCTTGGATATTGTTAGTTTAGTCAGCAAAATGCTTCCTTGTTTTTGAGTTATCTCAAGGTTCTTATGAGATATTTGGAGAGACCATTACACTGATGAGCAATCCAGGGCACTTATTAATATGATGATATGAAAAGTGGAGAATATGGTGGAAAGTGAAGATCAAGGTCTATATAAACCCTCCGAAGTTTTATGTTATGAACTGCTTCAATTTTTTTCTGGTAGAGGCAAACAAACAAACAAAAGACCCCAGCTTGTATCTGGACATGTTTTATTGCAGCATTAGCCTTACCTTCCAGCTATGGGGAGATAAATAAAATTCCATGCTGAAGGTGGAAAACTAGCCTGTGCATTAAGGCAGATATGACCAATTTTCCTGAGTCTGTACACTGTAAAACAAAATCTGTGAGTACCTGAGAAAGCTAGAGAACTTAGGACATGGTTCATGGGCAGGAAATAGGAATGACTTCCCCAGTTCTCAACTTCACATGTTGCAGCCAAGCAGTTTATTTGTGTTGGATCGCTGGTTTCTTGGATAATTGGAAATGCACTAGAAATTTCTTTCATTCCTTGTTTTTTTTTTTGAAATTTCCCCTTCTCCTTTCATATACGTAGGTGGCAAGAGCTGTATATCAAAGGTCTTTTTCAACTGCAAAATTAATTCTTTATCTTGAGGTATGAGTAGAAAATGGATGTAAAGTTTAATTCCTCTGTGTGGAAGTTGGCAAAGAATGTTCATTTATACAAGTATTTTAAAATACGATGATAGCGTATTGTGGTTTATGTTGGTCCAGGTCTACATTAAAAACCCTGTCGCATGTTCTTGAACAAATTTCCATGCCTGACATTTTGTTTTCAGCAGGGGCTAGACATCCAAGGCACTAAGATCCAAGTCCTGTTAAGCGTATGGCTTCTGCTGATGCTCCTTTTGTTGATTCTGTCATTAACCGTGCATTTCCTTATCTGGATTTGTCAGTAAAAACATAGAGATATAAGAAAAGATCTTTGAAAAATGCTAATATGCAAATGATAGTTATGAGGAAAGCTATTTTGAGATGTCGTCCACTCATATTCTGGAAAATCTTATTTTTTGCCTGTTTGCCTAAGTGTGATATTTTATTTGGATAACATGTCAAATAAACTTGGGATTTATTTATATTTTAAACAGAACAATAAGCATACTTTTAGGATATGTAATTTTTTTCCTTAAGAGCCCGGGAAAATGTGTTTACATTTCTTACAATATAATAGTACATTTTGACCTTTCCTGAAGCATTAATTCTCCAAGAGAAAACATCAGATATATTTTGATGAAATGTATTTCTTCCAGATATGTACAATGTAATAATAGCAATAATTTAGAGTATTATTTATATAAACTCACTTTTTGCATTTTATATTTACCTACATGGACATGTTTTTAAATATCCAGAGATACTGCTGACAGGGAATAAGTCACAAGGGATTTGTTCCTCTATCTGTAGTTGAAGAATTCTAGAATTAATAAGAGGAATTTATTAATTTTTTTTTTGCTATTCCAGGAGATTCTATATGGTCTTTTAAAAAAGGCTTGACTGATTCAAAGAGCTGATGATTCATTTTTCTATAGAGAATTTGTAAACGGCATTGATTTATTGATCCTTGGCTGAAATCTCCACTTCCCAAATAGGAAAACCATTGGGATTTTATTACTTTAGGATCTCATTATTATCTGAATTCAAAAGCCTGAATCAAACCACAGCCATATGAACGTGATTCATTTGCTCATTGCATGCTACCAGTGGGTTTCATGTTACCAGAAAGCCTCTTTTGTTGACTGGGAAACACAGAAATCTATTATAAAATGAAAAAGGAAAATGAGATAGGAGAAACCTCTTTCTCTCCAAAGCCAACATCAAAATCTTGAAGAAACTTCTAATGGGGAAAGGGTTTAGAGTGTTAGATTACATTTTTGTTTGCTTGCTGAATTGGGTATTTAGAGAAGGAACAATTCACTCTGTAGGAATTTTCTTTGAATGTCTCAGTTCCACTTGCGGTTTGAGTTCCAATTCTAACTGCAGTTTTTCTTTTCCTTTTCTTTTTCTGCTTTGATCGAAAATGTTGGTTTGGTTAATTTGTGAATTGTTGCTGAAATGGAATTTTGGGTTGAGATGTATTAATAAAACTGCATGGGAAAAAAGCATTTTCCCTCCTTCTTCCTCCCTTCTGGTTTTGCAAAAAGTTTTCAAAAGCTGACTAAACTCCTCTGAAACTGCAGGTGGTCCCAGAGACTTCCTTTGCAAAAAGGAGATCCAAGGGAAGCCTACATCTTTTCTATCAGGCTGCTTAATCCAATTTTTAAGAGGTGATTTCACACCTGAATAAAATATAAGAATCTGCTGGAGACTGCAGAATAAAGTTAAGAGAGGAATAGTAAAGAAAGAGATATGTGGATCTAATCTATACTGGCTTTACTAGCAAAGTCTGTAGATGCAGTTCATCCTTGCCAGAAAATACCTTTTCCACATTGCTCAAATAACTCACCTGCTTGTCTAAATATACCATCAAAAATTATCTGTCTGGACTGAGAAGCAGGGGGATTTTGAGGTGCTCCTCTTCCTTTCCAACTTCTTTGGGTCCAGGTGTTTGGTTTTCTTCATTTATAACTTGGAGGAGTGAGGAAAGAAAGGGTCAGATTATTGTACTTAAGTCTCAGCTTGACATGGAATTAAGGATATGACAATTGCATTCACGGTATAGTCATAATCTGTATTTGCCTCCGGGACTTTTACTGACATATAAATATTTGAGTACTTTCATACCAATGTTATCCCAAAAACTTTCACCAGTAAACAGTTTTAAGTTCTGAGCATGAAGATGGATAACTTAGGTGTTGTTGGTAGGTGAAAAAGAGCAACATTAGAAAAGTGTGCTTGGACCAATGACTAAATAATCTAACACTGCCATATGTTATTTAAGAATCAATAAACGCTTTCACCAGAAAAAATTCCCAAAAACTCAATAAATGAACATTTTTTTTTCACAGTTTGTTACTAAGCCAGAGCCATACTTGTGTCCATATAGTAAAAGAGATGGCAACAAGGAGCAATTAACCAATTGCAGGATCTAAAATAGTGGTGTTTTTTTGTGGGAAACCCCCAAACAAACAAACAAACACACAGAATAGCTTTCATCGAGGCACACCTTTCGTGTGACCTGATTACCAAAATGTCATGCGCTTCATTTAAAATCAGGAATTTTCAACTGGATGGTTTTCAGCTATCTTCCATAGCTATTATTGCCACATAACTTTCTTAGTGTGCTGTTTCCACATGCTTACTTATGCAGGCAGAAACTTTGCTAAGTATAGGAAACTGAGAGTGTAGGTCAGAAAATGTCTATTTGAATAATAAAAACATGTCTGAGATGTGCACTTTCTTGAGTGAGTGTATTTTATTCTTACATGATACTTCTACAGTGAAAGGAAAAAGAAAAGAGAAATAAGAAAAACATTGTTCATTCAGGACATTCATTTACAAATATCTCGGGAGTTTTCCCTGGACAGATTGTGGGAATGCTCCTAATCTTGTAGGACTTCATTTTATCCTGGAGAATCTCTTGGAAAGTCAGAGGTAATTCTTTGATTTCTCCTCTTTTCTTAAGTGTTCAGTCACTGTAGTTTGAGCTTTTGCCAAAGTGGATGAAAGGTTTATATTCTTTACGATGTGCTGTGCAGCTGCTTAAGGCTTGACTGACTCAACAAAAAAAAAGTAAGAGCTAGATTTCAAACTGTTTAGTTTGTAAAAAAGAAGGAAGAATAGCTCACAGCTGAGCACTGAGTTTTCTGTAGCAAGCAAGCAGATTTAGAGTCCTTTATCAGGATGATCGAAGGAATGCCTAGCCCTGCAGCACACCATTTTTTTTCCCCTGTGCATGTTAATTCCTTTCTCCCTGCTGTGTCTTTCTGGATTAGCATTCATGCTTAATCAGAACATGAAGACAACATTTCTTCAGAAAACCATAAACAAACTGAATATTCTTTTTGAGTTTTGGCTACTGGAATATCTAACATTTTTAATTTTAAATGAGTACACTGCAATTTATCTTTTTTTAGCTCCCAGGATTTGTATTTAGGAGGCCAGGCTTTCATAACCTTAGTTTTATCAGGGTAAGTGCATCTGCCTTGTTGAAAAATACTTTCATCTTGAGATTTAAAAACTCTGCTATATTTTAGCCCATTACTGTCATGGCACTAGATCCAATTCTTCCTCCTTTTAAGTGCTTTTATCATAGTTGTCACTGGCAACAGAAACCATGGTCTTTAATAAGTTCTTCCAACACTACTGTGTGGTAAGTAGCTGGAATGGGCATATGATTTGGAAATGAGTAACTCAAGCAAATGTGATAAATGAACTGCTGATCTCTAAATCTTTATTGGCAAACGTACAAGTTTTAATTGAGATAGGATGAGCAGGAGCACATAAAATGTGAGTTACTGTGAAAGTTCAATCTGAACTTGAAACTGAACTCCGTCGTTTCTAATATTCCAAATATATTTCTCATTTCTATGCCCTTTTACATTTTTTTTCCCTGTGATACAAAGCTTGCTGAGCTTTAGGACAGCAGAAAGGCAGTGTAAGTGTTTAAAAACTAGGAAATATAGAAATATAAATTAGTTCAACATTAAGATAGTGTTGAAGTACAAACCTTAAAGTGTTCAGCAAACAGGAGTGCAGTTTCTGCACTGATGATTGTACTTGAATAGCCGTAATAGAAAAAAAAAGGGACATAACAACACCTCCATACCTCATGTGGTGCCGTATTTAATGAATGATTTAAATTTTCTCCTGAAGAGACAATTTCTTAAACTAAGTTTCCTACTGTACTATGAGTTTCACAAGTATCACAGAGGTGCAGTGAAAAAAATATGATGGGAGGAACTAATCTGTCTTCATATTACAGAGAAGGAAATGAGGTACAGAGAGATTTAAACCTAAAATTGTCACGTTCTCTAATTCTAAAGGCTCTTTTAAATGCACAGAGTGCTTGGAATTATTTATTTATTTTTATTATGAAAATGGACTTCCCAGTGTCTCCCGATGTAGCTTTTTGCATGATCAACATTTCTGTAAATTTGAATCTCAGCAAATGGATGCACAGAATGTTCAGCTGTGAGAAGCTTAGATTGCTTAAGACAGAGTTCCAGAACAGAGGAGGTAAAGATCAAGTTCAGTCAGGTCTCCCAGGAAGGCATTGAACTGCCTTAACCATGTGACCATCCTTCTGTGTCCTGCAGTCCTGGTACTCATTTGATGCAGACATTTCTAAGTCCTGTAGTCAAGGGTGTAGGCATCCCACAAACGGAAGACTACTGCAATAGGTGACTCCCAGGAGAGGAATCTTTCCATCTTTTGCATGGAACAAGTCAGGCTTCCTCTGTAGTGAGGGGGAGTTGCAGAAAAACTGAATGATACCTCCTTAGAGTTTCATGCAAGAGTGGGAAATGTAGAAGGTGTAAGAGATTGAAGCATGGAATTGAAGAGGTGCAGCATGGAAATAGGCTAAAGTTTGGTAATATTTTATATTGAAGTTAAAATGAGTGTTTCAGCTAGCAAAGTGTAGCAGCCTACTTATGGTTTAGCCTGTCTTCTTCTAATCTTATCTCTCAAAAGCAGACAAGCGTTTTTAGTTTTGTTCTAGGTTAATTTGAAGTGCATTGTCAAAGGTCACGAAGTGAACCCAGGTGTCCCGAGTTTTAGTCCGGAGTTCTGTCTGATGGAGCACAGTTGGGAGCCACATACAGAAGATTAGTTCCTTATCTACTAAACGGTATTTGGCCTGGTTTCTAAACTCTCTGATGATGCTTAGCTGTAAAAGCTTTACTGCAGCCCAGTAATGCTGCTCTTTTTCCAGGCTTAATTATCAATTTGATATAATGCTGGTAAATGACTGAAAAATTCTAAAAAATTAGAGTTTTTACTGCATAATACACTCCACTTTCTATGTTAGCTAATTTAAAGCAAATTATAAAACAGACACTTATTTGGTATATAGGGACAGTTCCAAATCACAATTAATGTACTGTCTCATACATGCTTTTTGAGTAACAATAAACTTGAGAGCATGTAATCATTAAGGAGGTGCATTCTGTTCAAAACTCAGATGAAGAAATAGATTAGCACTGTCACTTCCTTGATTAGTCCTCTCATTTGTTTGACTTTCAATACTGAAATGCAATAAATGAGGTGATGTAAAGAGAATAGTGCATTGTAGTAGCTGTCTTTGCAGTGTCTGACTTTATGCAGTCATACTGGGATGCTCTAATAGCCAAGAAATTCTGCAGTGTAATTCAAATGTTATAAATTGGTATGAGTTCATTGTTTCTTCTTATTGCCAGGCTTTTCAAAATGAATGCTCAAACACTTTGGCAAGAATTTTCACAGTAATTGGTGTATTGTGTTTCTGTTTAAGTGCAGTTTACTAAAGTACTCCTCTAAAGAAAGTAACTTTAGTCTGTTCTGGTGTGTACATGAATTTATTGAAGTGTACAACAGAAAAAAAATCCTTTCAGCCTATCTGAGTGCCATGATATGCTCTGAGTTTGCAATATATCTGTCTGGAAAAAAAGACTCTCCTTCATTTTGCATTTTCAATATACTTAATTCCACATGTAACACCTAAATGAACAGACTTTAAAATAATGCCTAAATTCTCATTGTGGCACCAAGGAAAGGTCTGGTGTTTCCAGCCAGAAAGCTCAAGAAATTTATGGAGTGAGCTCCTGCATATTAGGAAGACATAGACTTGTAGAGAGAATTGACACCAATATTTCCGTTGCTTTAAATTCTTTATCAATGAGCAGAAACAGAAAAACACAAACCAAGTAATTTTTAACTATCAGTTTTATACAGGTAACTACTTGCTTACTCACTTGCATAAGAATCTTCTCATATGAAAAAGCAAACTAGCAGAGCCTGGACACGGATGAAAGATCAAGCCTTTGCACACCTCATGGGGGAGCAGCCACAACAGGTGAGCAGAAGCAGCAGGTCCATGATGGGCTTGGATGGGTAGGGAATTCCTGCTCTGAATGTCTGATGGAAGAAGCACCTGGCAGCCTGGGTATCTGGGGCGGCTGTGGAAGATTCCACCACAGTTATGTTCTCATGTCCTCTGCTGGCTCCCCTACCCAGACCTACTGCTTCTGCTGAGCTGCTACCTGGCTCACTCCTGTTGTGGCTTTCTTTGGTGCCACAATGTGAATTTCTTTATACCTGTGTGAGACTCAAATGTGTGATAAGATCTTATTTCAGCAGAAGAGTGTTTCTGAAAGTGTAAGAGTTGCCATCGTTGCCAATTATCTTTTCACTAGCACTTTCATCTGCAAGATCTTCTGGTTTTGTTTTTTGCCAAGAGGATTCTTATCTTCCCACTATTCTTCAGTCTTTAATATTGCTTCTAAGTCTACAAAGCTAATAGAAGACTTATCACAGAGCAGGACATGGTTGATTTTAATTACAGTCCCAGTTGTTCTGTCCTGAATCTATCGTTTTCTCACCAGGAAAATTACTTACATAGTGGTTTAGTACTGGTTTAGTGTAGCAGCGTAACCACCTCTCCCCCCACTCCATTTTGTTTTCCTTCCATGGTTTCTTTTATCTGATCTTGTTTAGCTGGGTACTCTTCTACTTTTAATATCAAGAAGGTGCATTTTCAAACAGAAATCCACAACATGCCAAAACGATTGCTTGCAATTTGTAATTTAAACAGAATTTATTCCATTCCTCTATGTCAACTATGACTGGGTCTATCATACATGTGTAATTGAATGTAACTTTATCAGAAGAGTAATATTAAATTTGCATTCCTCTTAGGCTTTCGAAAGAGATCACAGCAGTAGTAAAATTGCAGTTTCAAAAGATAAATGGAATAGTTATTAATCCATTTTTTGTATTTTAATACAGAGGCAAATTAAACATCCTCAGCTACGGTTTTACTTTCGTTTTCATTAGCTGTTAATATGAGATCTCTTGTTAACCAAATGTAATTTTCTTCTGTCCTATGCTCCTTGCAAGTTTTCTCTGTTTGTGGCAGAGATTATTTCTTATGACTGTAATTTACAGCTTTTAAAAATAATTAGTCTGCACCAGATGCTACATTGTTGCTTCTTCAGGTAGCATGATAAATTGTATGTTGTGCCTTAATTGTCATATATCTATTTTTAAAATTCAAGCTGTCTCAAAGACATGTGTAAGGTTCAGTTTGTTCTGAATGGTGTTCTAATCAAACCTAAGCATTCTCCCTCTGCCCCCAATTTGTATACTTGTCTATTAGCAGGACAGATTAAAAAATTGAAATGTTTATAGCATAATGTGAAGTCCTTTTGCTATTTTCATTCTTATCATTAATATATTGTGGTTTCATTCATTCCTGAACAAACTCTTACTTTTCCAGAAGTACTTACACTACTTGTATAATGACATGAGGGCAGTTCCATTAAAAAAATCATGATCTTTCCGATTGAGGTTTCACCGGAGAAATGAATTTTAATGACCACTCCAACGTCAGACTTCTGTTGTATTTTGTCCATATTTTATCTATCAAGGAGTATTGTAATGGTACAGTATTTAGCAGCAGAGTTCTTAGTCTCAGAACAATTTGTGCGTGTGCACACAGTGATTAAGTCTTAAGGGGAGCAATGGAAGAGCACATTGAACACCATAATCACTTAAGCACCAATAGCAATTGTGTTTTGCGGGGAACAAAAGATGTCATACTTTATTCAAATGATGTTGAGAACTAATTTTTGTAACAACTGATTAAGAATTCTGTCCTAACAGAATAATACATTGCAGACATAAATCTTACACTTAATATGCCTGTGAGTTAGACTCAGTCAGGCTGAGTTAGGGGTAGGAGGTGCTCCAAGCACTGGAGCAGAGATTCCCCTGCATACCATGGTGCAGACTATGGTGACGCAGACTGTCCTGCAGTCCATAGAGATCCATGGGGGGAGCATAGATCCACCTGCAGTTTGTGGATTGACCCCATGCCAGAGCATGTGGATGCCTGAAGGAGGCTGTGACCTTGTGGGAAGCCCACACTGAAGCAGGCTCCTGGCAGGACCTGTGGAAGCAATGGGGAGTAGCCTATGATGGAGAAGGTTTACTGGCAGGACTTGAGACCCTGTGCAGGACCCACTCTGGAGCAACCTGTTCCTGAAAAATTGCACTTCAAAGGGACCCACGCCAGAGCAGTCATTGAAGAACTACAGCCTGTGGGAAGGACCCACATTGGAAAAGTGGACTGTCTCCCATGGGACCTGGGGAAGAGTGTAAGGAGTCCTCCCACTAAGGAGGAAGGAGTGGCAGAGACAATGTGTGATGAACTAACCGCAGCCCCCATTCCCCACCCCGCTGTGTTAATAGCTGGGAGAAGCTAGAGAATTCGAGGGTGAA
>VZRE01013788.1:0-26398 GCA_013396775.1 Cephalopterus ornatus | reverse complement strand
GGCGGGTGGAGGAGGGAAGAAAGGTGTTTTTAGGATTTGGGGTTTATTCTTATTATTCTACTCTGATTTGATTGGTGATAAATGAAACCAATTTTCCCAAGCTGAGTCTGTTTTGCCTGTGGTGGCAACTGGTGAGTGATCTTCCCTGCCCTTATCTCAGCCCATGAGCCTTTTGGTATATTTTCTCTCTGTCCAGCAGAGGAGGAGAGTGACAGAGCCACACTGGTGGATATGTGGCGTACAGTCAGGGCCAATCTACCTGAAATAAGGAGGCACTTACCATTCTAAGAAGCTGGCAATTGTATTTCTCTACATGGTTCTAACAAGAAATTATCTTGAATTTATTCTGAGTGTTCCTGTGCAATTCTATAGTCCTTATTTCTGAATTTGAGAATACATGCAGGATCACTTTCGAGGAGAAAAGACAATGCAGAAAGAACTATGTCCTGTCGGTACCACCTGGGGAGTCATTCTGTTGTGCCTTTTGCAACCGGATGTGTCTGTCTCGCATTGGCCTTTTTAGCCATCAGCGTGCTCGTAGCAAGCGTGGGTAGAGTCCTTCACAAATCTTCATTCGCGAAGCCTAGCCATGAATGAATGATGAATGGATTTCTGAATTATAAAAGTAAACACCAGTAAATTTAAAAGTGAAATGAAGCACATACTGTTGAAAACTGGCAGAGTACTAGTATATTTTAGCAAAAGATCACACTACAGAAATGCAGCATTGTGACTAAAATGTAAATCTACCAATTCTAGTTTTATCTCAAATGTATGTTTACTTCACATCTCAGTTGCTCAACTTTCTGATCGACTGACTGAAAGGAATGATGTATACTGCATATTGATGTGCACTGTGTTTTAGAAAAGTTATATTAGTTCTGTTACTTGACTTAAGTTTAAGTTTAATTAAAACACTAGAAACTAGTATTTTAGAAATTGCAAAGTAAAGTTCTTAAAGATATCCTTAAATGGAAATCTACATGATACAGATATTGAATCAAAGATGGTTTAGAAAAGTTTTAATGGTATATTTTGTACATAACACAATATTAAATGATGAACATTTTGCAGGGAAAGTCAAGTAATTTCCTCTGTGGGTTTTCTTTTTATTTTAAATTCTGTAAACTCTGCACCAGTTGACCTTTTCATTGATTTATTGGGTCACGTTGTTGCTATCATTAACAAAGGACTTTGTTTTCTACATAGGCATTAAAAAGTTCAGTTTTTGTACAAAAAATTAACCCTCTTGTCCTTTGTCCTTTTAAATTTCTCTTTCCTCAGTTATTCTTTCCCCACAGCTTTTAGGTGCCATATTGACTTTTAATGTACATACTGTCTTCATGAACTCAATGACACAGAAACATTTGATACGATGGAACTCCGCCTTCCTTCCCCTTTCCCCTTTTTTGTTTGTAATGCCACATGAGACTTAGCCATACCTTAGTATTGAAAAGTCTTATCTGCAGTAACCCTTACATGAACGTTTTTGAAGATGATAGACAGCTGCCTTTCAGCACACATTGGAAAACTGTCTTAATCAGTTTTCAGGGCACTGCTTCTACAGCATTTCTCACCAGGTATCTTAGTTTTGCCATTTTAAGTGGTTTGAGAGGTTTTTTTTCCCCCCCATCTTCAATGTTTTGCAGTCTCTTTTCCCATCTTTTTTGGCGAGAGGCAGTGGGTCCACTGAACAGCACTGTCTTGTGGATGAAAGCAGATCTATGTGGAAAGTCCTTTATGAAGTATTGCTTCTGGTTATGTTTTTGTGTCCTACCGTGAGCCTGACGGCTGCTCCAGAGAAGACCTAAATTTGACATTTCCTGAATATCTGGTTAAAGTGGGTAGCTCGCCAGTGTTTTGAATTTTTTAAGTGTATGAGATGTTAATCACAATTAGGACCTTCAATTTTTCTCTCAATGTTTGGAGCCTGTCTAGTTTAATTTTTTTTTTTTTTGTTTTTTTTTTTTAATTAAAGTGCCTTCTGCTGCCTTGCTTGCTCACTTTCAGAGGCAGAAGCATCCAATTAAGTCTGCTACAGAGGTGTGCTGAACTCATCCCTCTTCCTTCCTCCCCCGTGCTGTGCTCTTATCTGTAGCACAAGCAAAAAGAGCAGAAAGACCTGAGCTGTCTGGGGAGCCCACATAGCTGGCAAGTAGTAAACAGAATTTCCCTCTTTTTTTCTTTTACGTTTAGTGTAGGCAGGGAATTGAAGGTTCTGCTAAGGCCTGCCATGACCTGGGGGAACACAGTGAAGAGAACTTGGAGAAGAACTGAGGCTGAGGTTCAGTCAGAACTGATGGGTTAAATTCAGGGATCAAAACCCTCAGAGAAGTTTTGGGTAGGCACCAGGCAGGTATGCAAATTGGAGTTTAAAAAGGACTTATGTTTATATCACAAAGCATTTATATTACTTATATATGAAAGAAAGTCATCCCAGTTTGGAGGCTGGGCGGTAATATGAAGCAGTTAGCAGGGAGCTGATAGTATTTTGACATTATTGACAGTACTGAAGTGGTGTCAGCTAAATACTGTTTTGTTTGCTTGACCTCTGCAGTACCTCTCTGTTTAGTTGTCTGACTCTGTCTCCAGCCTTGGGATTGCTCTTCTCTAGAGGTAACATCACCACGGGCTGAGTAGCAATAGCAGGATGCCTCAGTGTTTTACATATTCTGCTTGTTTGCCCTGCTTCGGTACATGGAAACATTCATAGACATCAGGGAAGTTGTTATCCAAGAGTAATTTGATGCTCTGTGTTTAGCCTTCTACATCATGTATGGGGAAAGCTCTGCAGAGAGACAAAGAGATTTAAAACAATAATAATAATAAAAAAGAACGAATAACAAGATTCGGAGATTCCATTAGTTAACAGATACTTACGTGTGTTGAGTAGAAATGCTCTTTAAGACTGCAGAGAGTGGTGCCCAAATAAATTTTCTTGATGGCCTCTCAGGTATTTAGTGTTCGTTACTCTGCAAGAGGTTAATAGGCTGAAAGATTTTTTTCCTGAGCTTCCTCAGAGTTAAGAAATCCTTTGGGTCTTTACATTTGGGAAGATGCATAATTATTTTTAAATGCATCTGGGGATTTATTTTTTTGCAAACATGTTTTTCTTTGTATCTTTACTCTTTTGTAGGGGCAAAGGGGATACAAATTTACAAAAAACTCAATATTTTTTCCCCTAGCAGTGATATATGTGTAATAACATTTCTGTCCATAGAGAATATTGCTTGTGCTATGCTGCTCTGAGGCGTAGCAATGCACTGCCTCATTGATAAAGATCTTTGACTTTTTAAATGTGTTTCTTGTATTAATTTGAAATAGATTTCTTCCTTTAACAATTTTGAATTATATTCGTTATTAATCATTTGGGTGCTACAGATGAATTTAAAATAGAGAGTATTATTTGGGGTCTAGAATAAGGGGTTTTTGTAGTTAAATTTGTAGAGAAAATCTTCATACGAATTATGCTTGTGAAAATATGTAACTCACTATTTTGCTAGATGTAATTTTGGTGAAACACCATGAAATATAGTAATTTTTATGATTTACATTTTAATCTTGTTTATTTTCCATTTATATTCAAGGCTCATCCTACGATACTTCATAATAATTTAATTGCACTTATAAAAAGTGTATTTGGCTAAGAATAATCATTCCTGTGCTTTTGTTTTTACACAGTACCTTTTTCATATAATTAGGATTCTCTTACATTGCATTTTCTCCATATTTTGTTTAAGAAGAAATCTTGCTCTCCTCAATAGTACAGACTAGTCTTCCTGCATTTTTCTGTGCTGTGAATTCTTAAATCAGTCTCTTTTCTGAGAATAATATCAAAAGCTTAGGTCTGGCTTAACTGATTCCAAGTCTGTTTGTGAGCAGAAAGAACTCTGCTTCTGGTGTTGGTCATGTTGGTCTGAAAAAGATCTCTTTTAGCCCGATCAGGCATGAAATTAAAGGAAAGCTATGCTAAACTAAATGAAAATACTATCAAGCTATAGGTTTCCTGTCTAGTCCTTATTTTTCTAGGTAAATATGAGGCTTTTTTCATGGGACAGTATAATTATTCTTACTTTATGAATAGATTGGTTTGGGATTGTATGAAATATGTGGTAAAGAAAAACTAGAATTATTAAGGTGAAATGAAAAACAGGAAGTTTGGTTGTCTAAGGCAGACAAAATTATTTGCTAAAATTTAAGTAGCATATTGTTAGAGATTGCTGTTGTCTTGTGCAGATTTTGGACAGTTAAAACAGAAGATATAATTTGTGGATTTTTTGTCTGTGCTTTGTTCAGCAACAGCATTCCTGTAGAGGGTCTGATGACACTATCTGAGGATTTCAAGTGGTATCATCCAGCCACAGTGCTTACTCTTCCATCAGTCTTTACTTCTTGTTACTGTTCAATGTTTTCCCTATTTCAGGACCTAAAGCAACCACAGTTATTCTTCTTGAAGCTCTAAATCAGAGAGGTGTTTTCTTTGATGACCTTGTCCATATTTCTTATTGATGCTTACAGGAAAGTAATTGATCAAACATATTTGGTAACTCTAAACAGTAATATTACTGTAGCTACTGAATGTATTGAACACTGCTGTCAGTACTGAAGCCTAATTTAGATATGTTCATTATAGCAAGCAATAACCTTTGAAAGATTTACAGGATTTTGCAGCAGCTGGTAATGAACAATGTTATGCCTTAACTTGCTTCTTTCTATTATCAAGAAAACAACTCTTGAAGTTATGCAGTGAAACAAGAATTTATTGTCAATAAATTTATAAGTCAAGATGCTATCAAAGAAAGTTAGCAGAGAGGAAGTTGCCCTTTAGAAGGTGCTTATAATTTTTCTTAATAGCAACTTCCCTTCTATGATGCAGCTGTAGTAACAGGAAGTGGGGTTTGTGAAGATCTACGTAGTAAAATGACAATAGAGCAGAGATTTGCTGGATTAGGGAAAGGGAAAACCTTCCTGTATGCAAGACAACATAGATATCACTCACTAGAAAAGCTGCAGACTTAGAGGTGTATCCTGGAAGATGCTGAGATTTCTCTCAGAGGCGCTGCCAAGCTCTTTTCTGTCCTATTAATACTCCTTAGTTTGATCTTTGACTGTGCTGTAAGCATAGCCAAAGAAAGTCTTAAGCTTAGTGCAGGCATTTCTTTGTGCAATAGGAAATACTTGATTGACATGGTGACTCTAGTAACTCTACTGGCCTTTCCTCTAGATATCCGGATTATGAGTATGCAGCAAGAACATTGATGTATGAACCTTGTGCTGGCCATTTGGTTGATGACAAATGACATTTCATCAAAGTAGTTTGCTCACAGTCACAAAGCCTGTTTTCAGATTTAATTTAAAACATTGGCTACATACAGCTTCTTGTACGCACACTGCTGTATGTGTACTATGAGATCAGAGTATGTCTTCTAAGTAATAAATGTGGAGCAGGAAACCCTCCCTTTATGCTTCTCTCCATGTACGTTGTTCTCTTATCAGAGATGATCTCAGTGATTTCTTTCATGGTTTCTATTGGCTACCACAGAGCAAATTTGAGTTGTATTTCCTGGCTAGTTATGATCAGCTCAAAATCTGTCACTCTATGTCAAAACTCTTTTCTTTTTCCATATGCAAAACTTTACCTTTGTCAACAGATACGGGAACTCATTTTACAGAAGATCTTTACAACAAGTTTAAGACAGAAGTTATGTAATTATAATTGTTAAATACTTTGTTATTCGTTTGTATATAATCGGTTTAAGCTCTGTTAATATTGTCATTCCTTATATGGTCACAATCTCTCTCAATTACCATATATGTCCGTGTTACCATCCCCGTTTCAAATTTGGAAAAAGCCTCCCTTTTCTCCACCTACCCTTCCCAAGTTTGTAAACCCGCACCTCCGAGTATTACCTTATTTGGTAAGCTCCGCTTTTCTTCCAGACCCTTCCACGGCAAACCTTATAAAAGCAGCCGCCACCATGTAAATGAAGTTCACTCCACACTATCTCCGGTGCTGTGTGCGTGCGTGTTTTTCCTGCGCCGCTACGTCATCGCGCCCGGAGCTCAGCGAAATGTCGCGACCTGCTAGCTAGCCGGCAAACCCTTCGCTACCCTACCCGGAGCGGACCAAACCCTTCTTTCCAGCAGGTTGTGACAAACAGTGAATTTAATTTGGCATGTAACTCTCCAATCTCAAAAGACAGCTGTGTGAAGACAAAAACAATGCTGAACTCCATGCCCTTTACAGGGCTTGTTTAGGGGGCGTTTTTTTCTTATACAGTTTTACAATTTGTTTTTTAGAATTGTCCTTCATCCTTAAAGCTCAAATGCAATTTTTTTTAAGAGACCTTCTGCCTCATCTCTCTTGAGACTCACTCTCCAATTTTCTAACCTCAGTGTTAAATAATTAGTTTTGGAAGGCTGAGTAGAAAATAAAACTAAATTAAAGATGCGTTTGAATGGTAGCTCTGTGCAGTTCCTCTTCTGCAATTACAAAATTGTCTCAAGTGCTGGTCTACCAGAGGTAATTATGAGCAAAAGGTTGAGTTCTCTTTTTTAATGAGTTCTGCCTGGTGCCGAGAAGAAAATCTAGTCTGGCCCAGAGTATATTCAATGGTGCTAATTAAACCATTCCTCCCACTTATTGTAAGTCAAATTAGTTTGATCCAATTGAGAAACTAATGCTTTACTAAGGCAGCTCTTTAAGACTTAACAAAATAGTTTAATGTCATCTTAAATAAGAGGGCTTTTCATGAGGCAAGTACTGATCTCCACTGACTGAAATGTTGCTTTTTTTTTTTTCCTCGATATTATAAGTGACACACTTGAGTGCCTCTGCTACTCAGGTATGTTGACACCAATTACATTTATAGCTGTATGGCAGCTCCTTACCATTTTTGCATGGAACTGCTGGGTTTTTTTATTTTTTTATTAGAAGAGAAATGAAAAATTTTTGGGGTTCGTTCCTAACTCAGAGGCATAACTTGTTTTTCTCTACTTACAAGAAAGAAATAAAAACTTTATTTCTTCAGAAGATGGCTTATTGAAGGCATCACCCTGAAAGCTCTTTAGAGTGCTAAGGACCAGAAGTGCAAATGCATAACAGGGTTATATTTGGGTTTTTTTAGGCAGTTAAACCAAGTCATGTGCTGCTTACTAAATTTCACTTGTTTGATGGGATTATACAGCATGAAGTTTTTTTTTCTGTTATGGTTATGGAAATATTATCAGGAAGTGGATTGTTCATGTAAGTATCATGAGCAAAATTTTCCTTTATTGTACTCAGACCTGTCTATGAATACTGGATTTAGGTAGGGGTACTGCAAAAATTTTTAAGGTACACCATTTTGTTTTGGATGTTCTGCTTTGGGAGAACACGCAATGCTTTTCCTGCTGAATTTGTATGATCCCGTATAGACATGGTTAAAACTAGTTCACCTCTGCCCAATATCACTGGAGTGGTAGAGGGGGGAATTTTGCATCTGTGTTTTCTTTTGTGGGGCAGGCCCTCTGGGCTTGCTCCACTTTTGGGTACAGTTTGGGTCTGGGGAGGTGCCAGTGAGGATCTCTGTCAATCCTATTGGAGCTTGCACATTACTCCAACATCTGTTTCACAAGAGCAGGGTGTGTGCCAATCTGTGTATGTCCTGTGAGCTCCAACCAACCTGGACTACAGGGCTGGTCATCAGCTGAGAGAAACTTTTGAAGATTCCTGTCGCTTCTGAGATGAGGACTTTTGGCCTGTCTTTGTTATAGCAGCTGCAACTGGAGTGAACAAGTTGAGCTGCTTAGAAGCTCCTTAGCTCAGCTTCTGTCAACATTACTGCTGTAGCAGAAACGCCACAGTGGAAACTGGTTAAAAACTCTACCCCCTGGCCTGAGGTTGGCCCTTTCTTGCTGTGGCTGCACTGTGAGTAGTATAGAGGCTCTGCGTGTTTAATTTATCAAAAATGTTTTCATGGCCTGTGATTACAGTAGTGAATGCCAGACCTACTCATTGCTCCTTGAAGGAGCAGTAAAGTGTCATTGTGAATGTATGCTGAAGAACAAAGAGCATTGGAGAACTAATACTAGAATGAGGACAAAGTAGTTGCATTGGTGCTACCTGATGCAATCTGTGGTTTTGATATCCATCCTGATTCTGGAGCACAGGAGAGTGTAGTGCTGATTCTTATTCCTGGCAGCTTTCTTGAAGACTAGAGGGTTGTGCCCATAGTAGAAGATAAAATGGACTATAGTGTATTTATACATTCACAACACACAGTCCCTGACCTGTCTTCTCCTGCAAACTGTACTTAATCTCCCACTGTCTGGGAGAATAATAATTGCCAACTGTTGATGGAGTATACTTGCTAGCAGTTAAATGTTATGGATGAGTGTAGGTTGGTATTTGAGCTGTTGCCTTGACCTTATTTAATTTATTCATACAGACATATGCAGTGAATTCATGATCTTTTTACCAGTTTTGAGTATCCTCTATGACTTTCTAGGATTTGTCCCCAAGCCATTTTATAATTCCACTACAAACTGGCTTTTTTATTCCTGTATTCTCTCAATAAGTGGCTATATATACACCACTGAAGTCAGTAAGACCAAATGGCTGCAGCAGCAGTACTAAGTAGCTCATTAGCTTTGTTAAAGACCAGTGGTTAGATTTTAATGCAATGATTAAAAAATAAAACTGCTTTACTGAAGGAGATAAGGTGAATCCCATGAATTAATGGAGTTTACATACAAATTTATGTTTTTTTGTTATTTGAAATCACCAACCCAGAGTAGGCAAAACCACTTATGCATTTGGAATAATACTGGTTAATGCAGATATTAAATAATGTGTGTGTTAGGAGGCAGGCTTTTTAGCAGAGAGCTTGCCAGGACAGGCATCAAATCCAAGGGTTTTCTTAGTAGTCAGGAAGGAATAACCAAATTCAATGTATGTGTTTATTACTTGGCAGTTGGAATGCAACACCATACCACACTTGTATTGAAAAACATGAGCAAAATTCAGTATCCTGTTACTTTCTTACAGATTTAAATTAAGTTTTTTTATTTGTAGTTAATTTTTTGTTTGTTTGGGTTTTTTTGTTTGGTGGCAGACTTTTCAGACTCATTTAAAAGAAGTAAAAAATACTTGCATGGGAGAGCTGGCAAAAAGCTGAGGGAATATGTTCATGATTCTTTTCTCTGAGCAAATACTAGACACTTTTGGCACTCCTGTATTGAAGGTGCCATAATTGTAAAAGCAAAAAAAAGTTTAATACATCTAAGCTTATAGAAAGGAAATGGCATTTCATGTTGTTTTCTGATTAAAGCCTGAACCACATTCTGCCTGTGAAAAAACCGCCTTTCAATATTGATTTGTAATTCAGAAAATGCATGCATTTTCTAAATAGGTGAAGAATTGTCCTAAACAACTAGCATGGTTTCTTCATGTAGGTAATGTGAATAGAGATCTTGCCATTTTGGATTAGTCTTTTCTCTAATGTGGTTACATTTATTCAAAACACTTCATGGACAAAGGACATATTTCATAACCCTTCTAAACACTACTGTAAAAAGCAAGTTACACTCGTTAGTGTCATTTATTTCACAAATTTTCACAGAACCACTAAAATTTTATTTGGAAGTGGCCCCTGGAAGCCATCAAGTTCATCCTTCTGCTTGCTGCAGGACTGTTAGCAACTGTAAATCAAATGAGCTGTGCCTTTGTCTAGACAAGCTTGAAAACCTCTAAGGATGGAGATTCCACCTATGTGGATAATATATTTTAGTAAACTATCTTTCTAGTGAAGAAATTTTTCTTATTGTCCATCAATCTTCCTAAGTGCTTCTACTTGATGTTGACCCTTCTTTTGCCATTGTCCATATCTGATAAGAGATTGTCTCCATTGTCATTGGAAGTAGCTGCAGGCTGTTATTAGATCACCCTCTTTACCAGAATAAACAAGCCCAGCTCTCTCAGTGTCTTCTAATGGGTCAAGTGATGACTGTCTGTAGAGCCTTCTACTGGACCTTCTTTAACTTCTCAGCATCCTCCATGAACTGCAGAGCCCCAAACTGAACACAGCTTACTAGATACAGCCTTTTCCAGATACCGCTCAAGGAGCTTCCTTGACCTGATGGCTATACTTTTCAATGTGGCCCAGTATTGGCTTACCAGCTTCCAAGGGAGACTGCACCATGGCTCACACTGGCATCCACCGTGGTTCCTGGCCCTTTCAGGGAGGCTTGGACTCAGGCAGCCACTTTCCAGCTGTACTTGTGCATGATGTTATTCTTGTCCAGGTGCACAGCTTTTCAATTCTCCTTATTAAATTTTGGGAAATTCCTGCTGGTCTAGTTTACAGGTTTCTCAAGACTGCTGTGCACTAAAACTCTGTCACTCAGTGTATCAGCTTTCCCTCCATTTAGTACTGTCCTCACATTGAAGTGCATTCTTCCTCATGACCCATGTTGCTGACGAAGATAAGAAACGGTGTCAGACCCAGAATTAACTCCTTGCTTCTCTTTGTGTTATTGACTGCCAGCTGGACTTTGAGCCATTGATTACTGTGAGCTCAGTGTCCAGGCAATTTTCAACATATCTAATGGAGTAGTCAGCCCATAGTTTCTCAGCTTCTAAATCAGTGCTGTGGGAGGTTTTGTCAAAAAGCCAACATGTATCATATCCACTGCCCTCTCCTGGTCCATGCAGCTGGTCATTTCATCATGGAAGGCAACTGGGCTGGTCAAGGACGATTTGGACTTGGTAAATCCCTGCTGAGTGTTCCTGCTTAAGTTTTTGTTGTTCATGTTCTTGAAAATCAATTCCATTTTATCTTCATATGAATTAGTGGAAAAAATATATAATCTCTTTGAGACAAAGGCACATTAATGTGATGCTCTACTGGCAGAAGCAGAGATATTTCATCTCCAGAGGGAGAAGCAGCGATAATCTGCTTTATTGATACAGATAACTTTTATTTTAATGAGGAAGAGAGAGAACTCTATAAATGCTAGAGATTAGTCTTTGTTTGGAAAAGGTAAGATTTTTCTGGGAATAAAGTGACACCTTAGGAAACTCACCTATCTTGGAAGAGAGTCTTAGAAGTATTATTTTCCACTTAGGAAACATTATATTACGTGGTAAATCCAGAGAATTCATTGACACCTAAATTATAATTATAGCTCTTGAGTTATGAAAGAAAATGAGTAAATTTCCAGATCTTTAATAAGAACAATGATAACTTCCCCCATTTTAGATGAAATACTGGCTAGAGCTCATGGCATTAAAAGTTAATCAGTTGCTAAATAAATCATTTGGCATTTGGCACTCTAGGTGAGAAAGTGTAACACTTTTTGAGGGAGAAATATACTGTCTGAATATACAGCAAGTTATAATTTTATTCTATAGTATATTTAAAATTCACCTTCCCAAGTAACTTTAGGGAAACTCCTTAGTCTTGCCTCTGTATTTTTTAATTAATTACTTTCTTAATTTCTCCTATGCCTATACTAGGTTGAGCAGAAACTATCATTGAGAATGTATGAAGATAACTGCACAAATAGGTATCAAGTGCTAGGTAACATTTCAATTTCAAAAAAGTCCTGATGTACTCTGCTACTACAGAATTCTACAATTCCAAGTTAGCGGTCCATAGCACTGTTTCTGGTTGTTCTACTCAACCCAGCTCCATACGTTTCTGTTACGTTTCAACAAGTTAAAAGAAAGTAAGCCCCCAAAAGTTTTCTTGAGACTAGCTCCATTTTGTTTTCTTAGAATATCACTGTATTTGCTTTAGTCATCTTCTGTCAGACTTACACTCCTGGGACTTCACCAAGTTGTGGTAGGAGTGTTTAGTATATTTTTGCTACTCTTCAGATGAGAAGATTGACTGATTTCTGTGTTGATATTTGCAGGTAAGGAAGTCACTGGGTGCCCTGTCTTTTCTTGTTGTAAACAAGGGTTTCTGCAGAGGAAAGAAATTTACTTTAATAGCAGAGTGAGTGAAAAATTTCTCTGCATATGTTGCTTTTACTGGGAAGCCTATTCTGCTGACCCAACAGGAGCAGAAGGATTTGACTAGACAACTTGAGAGGTCCCTTCCAACCTCAACATTTTTCTGGTTCTGTGATTCAGCTGTGATTTCCAATTTTGACTTGTCAAGGGGATATATGATGTAGCATATTCTGGAAAAGACATGTCTCATGACAGTGCTTGTGTGAAGTCCAAAGCCTTAATGCAGATTTTGAGACCTTCTGTAATAGGCAATATAATCATAGTATCATACGATAGTTTATTTTGAAAGGAACCTAAAAAGGTCTTTAGTTCAACCTCATGTTCAAAGTAGTATCAGCTATGAGCTCAAACCATGTTATTTAGGGCTTTATACACTTTATATACTTGAAAATCTCCAAGGAAGGGGACTACACACCCCTTCTGAGCAGCTGGTTTCACTGACTGTCTGTCCTTGTGGCAAAAAAAATTTCCTGTTAGCCAGTCTCAGTCTCTCATTTCAACTCATGCTTGCTGTTTCTCTTCTTTCCATAAACACATAATTTTGAAGAATCCGTCTCCATTGTCTTTGTTACCTCCATGTAGATATTGGAAGGCTACAAGTAGGCTTCTCTGAAGCCTTGTCTGCAGACTGAACAAGACAAATTAGCTTGGTTTCTAACCATAGGGTGAATTCTCCAGACCCCTGACAGTTTTGGTAGCTCTCCACTGAACTCTGATGAACTTGCTCCAGTTCATCAATGTCTGTCTTGTATTGAGGGGTAAAAATTGAATGCAGTATTTGAGATGTGATCTATGAAGTGCTTTTATCTACTAGTTATGATAATACAACCTAGTATACCGCGACTTTTTTTTTTTTTTCCTGCCAGGTTATACTGCTGGCTGCCTACCCAAGGTCCTTTTCAGTACAGCTCTTCCCCAGACTATCAATCCCCTGCCTGCATTGTTGCAAAGGCTTATTTCTTCCCAGGTGCAGGGCTTTGAATTTTGAATTGTTGAAATTAATAAAGTTCCTGCTGTCCCATTCCTATACTCTAAGTCCCTTTTAATGGAAGTCCTGCTCTTAAGCATATCAGCTGTTTGTCCTAATTTGATGTCATCTGCAAACTCGGAAGTGTGTGCAACCACTTACCTCCAAGTCATTGATAAATACATTAGAAAGGATAGGTCCTAAGATAGACCTCTGTGGTACTCCACTTGTTGCTAACCTTCAGGTACAGATACCGATCTAAGACCGATCATCCAAGCAGGTTTTTTTTGCATTTAATTGCCTACCAATACAGATCATAACATCATAAATTGCATACAAGGATATTGTAAGAGTCAAGAACATTCCCAAAGCTGAAGGCAAATAACATCCACTGCTCTTTCTTCTCCCAAAAATCTAGTAATTTTATCCTAGATGACAATCTACACTTAGTAGACGATCTATGCTTAGGTGTGCTCACTGTGCCCAGTCATCTTATCTACTTCATGTGCCCAGAAATACGCTTGAAAAAGACTTGCTCTGTGATTTTTTCAAGAGATCAAATTGAGACTTCGAGTTCCCTGGGTTTACCTTTTGACTTTTTCTGAAGGTTGATACAACATTTGCCCTTCTCCAGTCATGCGGGAACACCTGATCTCTATGAGCTTTCAAACGTAATAGAAAGCAGCCTTGCAAGGATGTCTGCCAGCTTTCTCTGAACTCTTGGATACAGCCTGTTGGATCCCATGGGCTTGTGTGGGTGCAATTCATCTCTAATCCCCGAGTCCTCATGTACTGCTGGTAGATCTCCATGACCCATTTCACTAATCACAGAGATGTGGTAGACCTTAGTGAAGACTGAGACAGATGATAAATATCTTGGCCTTGTTTGTGCCTGTTGTTGTTAAGTCACCCGTCTCCTTCAGCAGCCTACATATTCCTTTTTCAGCCTTACAGCTACTTTTCTACTTCTAGACTCCAATGAGACACTGCCTTTCAGTGAAGCCATTGTAAATCCATGCACTTCTTATAGTAGAAAACAAATAAATGTGAAGACCTTTAACTAGATGTTACAGGGTTTACAAATAGTAAATAAAATTTTATTAGGTGACTTTGAAACTTCAAAGATTTAAACCAAAAGCCTCCATGTGCTCCTTGTTTATAGCTCTTGCTGAGGGTGCTGTGCAAGTTGTGGTGGCCCTAGTGGTGCCAGTAGCCTTGACTGTCCCTGCCTAGCCCTGCCCTAGCAATGTCACAGCAGAGTCTGGTCTCCAGCTTACTGCAGCCCTGTCCTGCCGTGCCCAGTCATGGGCCTCACAAAGCTGGGCCCACGTCGCAGCCCATCATTGTCCCATCTCTGAGGAAGTGCCCAGTGGTCAGGGCTGGGGGATCCACAGTGCCCCACAGCTGCGCTGCTCACGGCCCATGGAGAGCCACCGGTTTTTGCTGCTCCCTGCCACAAGTTGTCTTTCCAGTGAGGTCTTTAGGGGATCTACTCTTGTTTTCCTCTAAAAGCAACCGATTGAAACTTTTCTGGAGGAAAAAAAAAAAAAGTCTTCGCTCATGAAATGAGGGCAAATTTAAATATTCAGTATTAAATAGTAATTGATCAGGTGTTTCACATAGGAACTTAATACTTTATTCCAGAATACTCTAGTGTGTACTTCTAAATGCATTTGTTCTGCATGTTAATCAATTCTATAAATTCTGATGCAGAAAACGAGGGGACATTACTAGAGTTAATCAGGGAAAAAAGGACCAATGTGACAAGGACATTATAACAGAAGAGTGGTAACAAGCCAGTAGGTTTAACTATCTGAGGGTTTGATTTAAGAAATGATGCAATTCTCATTTCTATACTGACATTCCTTTTTTTCTAAAATGCTCTGCAGAAATAGCAAGAATGTGTGGATGAAGGGAAATTGGATGTCTTTAGAAACAGGGGAAAAAAAAAGATTGTTGTTAATGTTCAAGCTCTAATGTGTTAAAATTCAAAGTGGCAAAAATTTTATATTCCCTATCTTCTTCATGCTGCCTAGTATGTTGCAATGTGTAAAATTGCAGTTTTCCACATCAGGACATACTGATTTAAAATAAGTGGGGAGAAAATCCTTTTCTTTTCAGAATTAGTAATCTGATTTTTTTTTTTCTACGAACTGGATATTTTTCTTGTCCTTCAAATGGTGCATCTTATCTGTATTTATATATACATATAAATACCTACATACACATACCTATATATTGTAGATTTTCAGGACTATTTCCTATCTTCCAAGGTGCACAGTACACATAAGGCAGATCAAGTGTCATGACACTTCAGTTACTCCTAATTTCCTCATTAGACAATTTTTGCAGATGATCGTCTCAAACATATATCATGTTGTTGCCTTTCTTTTCAGAACTTTTTGAGCTTATTGCCAGGTTCTGCATCTTCTGTCTCAATGGAGTATCTTTTCATACAGAGGGCACTGCTGAAGCCATATACTTGCTTGTTGTGTTGTCTAGGGGACACACTGCTTTTTGTGTTCCTGCTTCTGAGTTTAGCCCTGTGCTGGTCAAGGTAACATCTTCAGATCTTCAACTTCCCTCTTGATTCCTTTGCTTTCTTTGATGGTGGCACATTTTGCAGTGTTAACTGCAGCTCTTGTACTCTAAACAAGGACCTTTTCTTAAACAAGTTAGTTATCATATTGCCTTTTTAGTACTCATCTAACTAATACTGAGACATCTCAACCTCTGGCAGTAATGATGAAGGCAGATAGGCTGCACAGGCTGGCCTTTTTGGCTCTGAAAGTGCTTGTGACCTCTGTGCCATGACTGCTATGCATCACTAATGCCCTTCTGATGGCAGTGCTTAACAGGAGATGGAATAAGGACAAGCCTTAATGTGTTCTTGATAGGATATGTTCATCACATCGTCCTTGAATGCCAAACTCTTCATAGTCATCCTAGCTAGATAACAGAAAGGTTTTTTCCCTTGGGAACTTCAGCTGGGCCTGTTAATCTGCAGTATTAAATGATGTGTTGCTCATATAATAACTTTGCTTACTGTGGGTCTGTTGCCCGTGTCCACAAATGGGTTCACGACGCTTACGAACTCCACTCATCTTCTTGAGACAGAGGTTTTCTTCTTTATTTCTCGCCCTGCCCTGGGACTTGGCTTGTCTGGTACAATGTACCTGATTCTGTCCTCTGGAAGTAAAATAGAAAAAAACCCACTAGTACAGAAATCTTTTCACACAGCTTCAGAATAAGCCTTTCTACCTATGAGTAGGCTTCTGAAGAAGGATGAATTGTGTCTCAAAGTCACAGTGTCCCTGCAGTTTTTATTGATTTTAGCAGTATTTGTGGGCACTCAGCAGTTCTGTTCTGCTTGCTGACTGTATATGCACAGGCTTGATCACACTCAGTTGCATAATGAAACAAGTTATGGAGAAAAAAAATCCCCAAATCCTACTTTTACCGTCATATTCTCTTTCAAATGCAAGTGAAGAAAGGCCTGAATTAATTAGTGGAGAAGCTGCAAAACACCAAGAGCATGTCTTGATTAATTTGCTTTAGAACAATTAGATGTAGCACAACTCATGGAGTGTGCCCACACTAAGTGGGCAACTCTTAGGTGGGCACTATTAATTTTTCACTAGATGCTCAAAATTATGCACACTTGCATTATCTTTATTCACCATATACAGTGCAGTAAATCATAGCTAGACTTCAATATGAGGATTGCAAAATTATCTCCAGTGCTTTTTCCATTTTTATTCATTATGATCTGTTACTCTTAGTAAATTATGCAATATTTTTTGAGACTATTCCTTCTCCCTCCTCCCCTGTGCATGACATGCCTTCTGGGCTCCTTCCCCACCCTTTATTGATTTAGATATTGAAATGATGACATTTAGAAGCCTGATAATTTCCTTATTACTGGGGCAGAAGAAGTTATTAGAAATGTTTGTCTCTGCAAAGCACTATGACGTCGGGTCTATGCTCTCACTGCATTATCCATTTTCAAGCTTAGATCTGAATAAAGATATGTCTGAATGTATGATGCATGTGCAACAGCTATGAATAAGAATCTCAGTCTATGAATAAATGCAAGTTGATGACAGCTCAGCATTTGGCATTTTATTTGTTTGGGGTTTTGTTTGTTTTTAATTTATTTTTATTTATAACAATAAACAGTAAGTAGTTTCTGAGGTGCCAGTCTGTCTTCTGTTGGAAGATTCTGGTCCCACTGTTAAGTGTCATGCTATAGAGAGCAAAACTTTGGCAGCAGAAGTAATAAATATACTGTGGGTGCCTAGTGTTTTAATCAATTAGGTGCTCATGGAGCAAAGTGGTCTTCCTAAGGTCCTCCAGCAGTGACCGTATCTTTTTTTTAAAGTAGTTTTCTGCCAGATAGAAAGAGGAGAGATTTTACTAGAGAATGGTATACATGTTATTCATACTGTGTTTCCTCTTTTATCCTTTTCCTTATCAATATGTTAATGTTCAGGGAAACCCATTTCCCTGCTTTGAATGTTTCCACCATTCTCTGCACTTAGTTCTAGTTTTCTGCCCATTACTAATTGATTTGCTTGATAGTTAAAGCTGCCTGGGAGCAGATATTGTCTTCTTAAGCCTTTATCAGGCTTCATGGATTTGATGAACAACACTGGGAGTCTGTTTTTTCTTCCTACTGAACAGGTTCTCTGCTATTTTCCACTCTCAGATAACTTTATCTAGATGACACTTACAACCTAAAAGCTGGAGTCTATAATCATGTATGTCTGCTAGAGTGTGCATATAAAATGAAGTCTATATGGTTTATTTTTTCTTATGTGGCAGGTTGACCCTGTCTGGAAGTGAAGCCCCCACCCAGTCATTGCTCATTAACCCCAGGAGGGTGGGGGGGAGAATCAGAGGGACATAAGTGAGATAACTCAAGATAAAGACAACGTAATCAGTGAGACAAGGCTGCCAGCAGAAGCAAACCACAATAAGATGTTAACTCGAGACTTGTCATCAAGAGGCAGATGTTTCCAGAAAGCAGGGCTACATAATTTGTAACAATTTCTGAGGAAGATAAATGTGGTAGCTCCAAATGTTCTTGCTTCCTCCTCCTTTTGCTAAACTTTTATTGCTGAGAACATGGTTATATGGTATGGAATATCTCTCTGGTAAGTTCTGTGCTGGCTGTGCTCCCTCCTACCTTCTTTCACATTCTCAGACTACTTTTCTGGGGGAACAAAGTGGGGGAAAGGAAGGTAAAAAACCTCACAAAACAAAAGCTCGATGCTGTACAAGCAGTGCTCTGTGATAACCAAAACACTGGTGTGTTATCAACACTGTTTGAGCTTTTGTCACAAATTCAAACCGCACTATCATGTAGGCTGTTATGAAGAATATTAACTGCATCCCAGCCAGACCTAACACCTCTTAATAAACTCTTGAGTCAAACAGTATCTGCAGACTGATTTAATTAAGATGTTCTTGGTCTTATCCATAATCATTAGTAATTTAAATTAAAACTCAGCTATTTTTGATAACATTTTATTTTGCAGTAAATTGTTAATAAATGGTATTTTCATTTAGTTTATGTTTCAGAACTTCTGGGAAATAAAAGTGTAAATATTGGTGTTCCTTTCTTGATGGACTAAGTTCACTAATTCATATGTGGTGTTCAATAGATGTGGATCAAACTTGATGTCTGCAGTCATCACAGTCATCAGAGGTCGTGCCAGCTATAGATTTTCAGGCCTTAAAGAAGCAGAAATGGCTGTCAGTGCTAGACTCTTGGTAAAAAAATCTCTCTGTCAAACTTAAAGTAATGCAAGCTAGTTCTGGAAAGATGCTCATTTAGTATTTCTTTAATTCAAAGGTCCCCAGAAGGTGAAATAATGGAAGAGAAGACAGACCAACAGGATTTATCAGGGAAAAGAGTAAAACCTGAGTTTTGGAAGAAAGTAAAATGATGTAGTTTTAATTAAAATATTAACTTCAGTGTAATTTATCCTGCATGTAAATCATGCATACTTCTTACTCTCCTATATTCCCTTTATTTAGGGATACATGGTTTACTTCTACGGCTATGTCTTTCGGGTTTGGGATTAGAAAGATCCATACCCTGAAGCAGGATTAGTATTAGCTCTAAGGGGATGCCTAGCAGTGCTCTCTGCGAGCAGATGACCTTCAGATATTTTGCTTTCTAGAAGATGTGATGGCTCTCAAACTACAGAAACAAGAACGGCCTCTGGTATGGACAGGTCACTAACAGACTGAGGCACAGTTATATTTTGGATATCTGGAGTATACTGTGAAATCACAATTCTATTTTGCATTTGTAGGTCAGAATATATTGCTATTATGTCTCTGAAGTGGGGAGAGATAGACCTGACCATGTTTCAGATGTCTCCAGAAAACCCCAAGGGTTGTCAGGAAGAAAAAGTGCTGTTGAATGCTGTTGTACTTGATTTCATTAGAATTTTTATTGTGGATACGCAGTGGATGCCTCAGCATCTGAGACAAAAAAGAGGTGTTGTGGTGAGAAGTAAAACGGGTTAGCTTACGTCAACTCTAAAGACACAGCGAAATACTTAGTAGCTGCTTAAAAAGTTAGAAGCCATCCATAGTACCAGCCTTGAAGAATCATAAGCAGGATGGCCTTATCAATGGAGTGGGTATTTGTAAGTATTACGGACTTAGTCACTGGACTTCCATAGATGATAATTCGTTTTTCTTTCCTTTCTGTAAAACAATGAGAGTTTCACAAATTTGTGCTTTGTTATCATACACATCCCATTAATATGATTCTAGCTTCCAACATATATGACTGGGCTGGTTTTTGGTTTGATGATGGTAATTTTTGGTGTTGTTTTTTAGAGCTTTTTTGTAAATAGTTGAATCTGGGCATCTGGGATGCAAATTCTGTGTAGTAATTCTTCCTTAAAAGAATAGTTGTTTATTTTGCATGAACTAGTAGCATTTTGCATCCTCTTTTTACACCAAAATATCTGACTCTTGGTGATTAAATGGAAATTTAAATTCCTTATATGTCCAAACTTCTTGAGGTGCTTTTATTGACGTAATTTAGAACACACATTCTGAACTTTTTTTTAAACTTTAGAAGAGGGTCTGAAACTGATTCTATAAATTTGGACAGGAATACCCCAAATTGTCATTGGTATTTCACTCTCAGTTTTCAGTCATCTGTTACTGAGAACTTGTGAAATCTCCTAAAGTTTACCTTATCTAGAAAAATATCCCCAATTCTCCACATTTGGTAGTCCCAATAGTGGAGTGTATTGGAGTAAGCTACAGTATATTGTAAAGCTATAAAATAAAGCAAATGAGAAAATATAAATCCTTTTAATGCAACAATTAAACAGTACAGATACAAAAAGTCAGGCAAACAAAAATAATATAAAGGTTCCCATAATAGCCATTACTTGGCTCCACTGAATGATTTATATTTTGTAACATTCCTGTTAGTAGTAATAGGTGCATATAATTACATGTGAAGAGTGTTCCGTGTAGTAAAATTAATACTGCTCTGGGAACAATAACCTTATATTATCTAGACCTCTATATATTTAAATATTTTCCCTTACTGTTGCACTGTCTGTTTTAATTTTCTTAGATTTTCAAAAACAAACAAACCAACCAACCAACCAAAAAGGCAAAAAAACCTTCAAAAAATGAGCCAAAAAAAAAGAGGTGCTGAGGAGACGGAGCAGGAGTAGGTGCAGAGAAACATAGCTCACCTGGTGACACAATTATAAACCATAAGAGAAATGAAAGTAAACTAGGGTTTAATGCTGTAGGATTATGTGTTTTCTGTTGCTGCTGATTTCTCACTGTGGTTCGTTGATAGGTGGGATCATGTTGCGCATGAAACATACATGTAAGTGGTCCAAGCAACTCTGTGAAATTATTATTTTATATGGCAATGGGTATAGTGAAACACTCATAATTTTAAAGTGTTTCATAATAAATGTCTATCATTTTTCAGTGATACTTAAACTAAATTACTGAACTGGATATGGGATCTCCAAGAGTGGAGAGGAACAAAGTGTTAATAGATTTGCTTTCAGCTTTCTAGCCATAGTTCACATGAATTTTGGTAGGGTCTACACTTGTATAACCCAATCAAAATTGTGGGTTTACTGCTGTACTCTTTTTTTCCCATGATTAACAGGAGGTAATGATTCTATATAGTGTGAAAAAATGAAATAATATCATTTATGCAGATGATTTCTTAAGTATAGTAGTTTTCCTAATGGTTAATTCCATGAAGCTAAGATATATTGCTTTTACCTATTGGGTACCTTATCATTCACTCGAATATTTGTGAAGTAAAGTACTTTTCCACCTGAAAAATAGTACAGAACATTACCCTAAGCCCATCAGTGGACATTGTTCTTTACAGCTTTGCGTTCGTTGGTACGGGTAAAATAACATCTTTCTTTGTATCTTCAGGCACAAGAGCAAAATACAAACAAATACTTCACTGATTTTTTTTTGATAGCTGAATTTTTTTGATAACTGAATTTTGATAGAGTTCAGGGGTTTGTTAGCCTGTGTGTTTCCCTATCTTTTCTCCATGTTTTGATGTGCTTATAACACTTAACCTCGCCCTTTCTTGCACAGATAGAAGAAAAAAACCTCACTACACAGGTATCAACTGTCATGGTGATGATTGTTAAAATAAAGAGTTCAGTACTGCAATAATTTTATGTACATAATATCGATTAAAAGAAAGCCAGCCCTGCACTTTGAGCATCACATGTAAAAGCACTTGTCACAGTAATTTAGACCCTTAGAAATGAGCAGGGTGAGTGAACATATAGGACAAATTAGAATAGAGACTCTTAAATTTTCAAACAATCAGATGTAGACTACAAATCCTTTCCCACATGATGCCCCAGATCCACAGTTTACAGCAAAATCTACATTTGGGGGCTCTGGTTTCTGGAATAGAGAATCCTTTCCTTTGATAGACATCCTTTCCTCAGGGAGAGAATCCTAATATGCCACAGGTGACCTTAAAGCTGGTTTCCTCCACATGGACAAGAGCATGTGCCACTGAACTTACAGTCTGATTTGAAAAAAATTCACAAAATTAAAACAGGCAGAATTGAACCGTTCATGATTGCACAGATATTAGATGTCTTAAACATATAAATTTGACAACATATCCTAGTTACTCCACCTTCCATTGAAAGGTACTGACCATCGGTGGGTAATGAGCACAGAAGCCAGTCTTGGGGCAGGATGAAAGGAAGCTGTGTTACTCCTCTTTTTGTTCTACCAGTGGTGTCTCACCACCAGACATGTAATTTTCTTTCATGTTGTGTCTTGGCTTTATACTTTAACTACTTCTTTCCCACCAAAAGGCTTTGCTCCACAAAGATAAGTTATCTGGCCTTGCTTTTGAAGTTGCTTTACACATAAGGATGGCTGGCTCTGTTATGTGTATAGGACTGAGTTGAGGCTCTAGTTTAACTCTGGCCACAATGTACTTACTCTTTTTAAGGACAGGCAGAATATTTTACATGTTCAAAGTCCACCAATGCCTATTGCATAATCTCCCAAAAATTATAGACAAGTTTCTTGTAAGTGACAAGGAACTGATTCTCAAATGTTCTCTCTGGAGAAACAAGCGAGTGAGAAAGTGAGTGAAGTTGCAGTGACACATACAAAACTTTGCTGTGAAATGGTCTTGCTTGAGGTGAGCTCAATAGATGGGGGCTGTCCAGTTTGCATACTCTTCAGTAGAGTCATTAGCTTTTCTGTGGGACAGAAACTGAGCTTTAAGGAAGAGAGGAATGAGTTTGAGGAGCAGAGCTGTCAAAAAGGGACTTCAATCTCTTCCCTTGATGGCTACAGCTTGAATTGGGTGTGTCAGTCTTTTATTTTGCCCAAGTCAGCTGCTGAAGCAGGGTGTTAGAGCCAGTGCAGTGAAGCAAAATACAAACACTGGGCTGTTTATTTTGTCCACTTGTAATAAAAGCAAGGATAACATAGTACTTCACGCCCAAAACAGGAGGTCAATGAGAGTCCAGTAGCCTGCAGATAGGGGCATTAACTACATCTGAAACAGTGTCAGTTTGGCCCTCTACCCAGTTAGATTGGTATCCCCACCTCCCAGGTGCTCTGTAACTCCAGGGCTAGGGCATTCTAGGTGTAGTGCTCTCTGCATAGGGTACCCCAGGTGCTGCTGGAGGTCCCCTTTTCACTGACGCCTTACATAGGCATCAAATATGGTGAATGGGAAAGACTAAGCCCATTGCTTAGTCTTCCTCTGGAGGAATGAGAGATGTAAGCATGGTTCTCTTCAGAGAGGGTAGAGAAAGTAATACACATATCTCCTATTAAAAATGCATTAAAAATAGAGCTACTGAGCAAAATATAAAAAAAAATACTGAGCTTGTCCTCCTCAACTAGAACTGTGAATCTTGCTGTTGAATTTTATTATGTGGCTTTTATTGGAAGTTTCCCAAAATATTTTGAAAAATTCAGACACTTGAAACACTTTAAAAAAAACCTCAAACCCAAACCCTAAACAGAGATGGAGAAACCCCCTTGAGGTCACTTAATTTTGCCTCTGCCTCTAGAAGGGCTTTTTTGGGGAGGGTTGGGGTGATTTCTTTTTCATAGCCACACATTTCACTGAAAAAATGCTCAAACATCATTGAAACATAGAATGTTTTCAGTGAGAAAAAATTCTAATATATTATGCTGTTTTCTCAAAACCTGAGTATCTATAATGGTTTTAGCAAAATTCTGTTAATTTTTCTATTAATGTTTTTGACTTGCTGCTAGTTTCTGATCAGAAATCCAGATAGCTGAAATAGTACTTCACAAAACGTTTGGAGTTTTTTTATGTTTCAACAAGGAGGAAATTTTTATTGTTTAAATGTTGATAAGAAATGGAGTGGTCCTGTTGGAATAGGTGTTATTATTTGGTTTGTGGATCAAGTGATGATTGATACTGTTGGTAGGTTTTTGAAGTAAAGCCTAAAACTCCGGGGTATCTCTTCTGTGGTAGCACATCTTAATAAACAATTTGCCTCTATTCTCACACCCTCCAGCATCTTTGGTCTCTATTCTGACTGGGGACTTCAAATAAGAAATCACAAAATACCTTGAGGAACTATCCTCATGGTGTTTGTTAACTTTGCTAAACTAATTCACCATCACAAAATACGTTTGAAGAGGAAGGAAATGAAATATTGTTTGACTGCTGTGTGCTGAAAACTCTGCCGTTTATAGCTAAAAGATTTGTAGCGTTCAGTAAAGAAGTAAACTATTGTAGTTATAATTGCGCACGTCAATTGGTAAGGGATTGCTCACCTAAGGCTGAAACTGCCAGTGATGCACTACTTGGGGCAGTTCTACTGGGAGAATAGTTTTTATAGGCACATAAATGATACCAGGTACAGGAGTAGTCACAAAGCAACAACACTGAGGATGATGTGCTGTCATAAAATATATGAAGGAGAAAAGGCAGTGGGAGAGAGTCAGAAAAGGACCATTAGTTTTGCTGTATTGTTGGCCGAAAAACTATACTGATAAATGCATATGGCTCTCCTTTGCTCCGGTATGAGGAGCAATCAGCAGAATGCACTTTCTGGACGTGTGCTTCTGTGGTGATAATTCTGTTAACTTCAAGAGAAAACACTGAAAAGAGAACCATGATTCAAAACGCTCTGCGGGTGATGTCCCTTCTCTCCTGGAAGCACCATTTTCAACACCACTGCCTCTTTGTTCACGAGGCTGTTAAATAGAGGGAAAAATCAATACATAATTTATCTTTCCACTTGTGACAGAGTTCAAGAAAGTAAAAAAACCTGGTAATAGCCAAAGGAAAAGGCAACATTTTTGACATTATGCTGAGAAGGAAAATCGGGTTTTATAGGAGCAGCTTTAATGTTCTTTTGCATCTGCTGCATACATGAAGCCTTATGAGATAACTGGATTTGTGCAGAGGTTCCAGGAAAAAAATCAGGATCTGGTGTGCACTACTGGGAATGGGAGACAATAACAGTAACATTATTCTTATCAAGAGTACAAGTCTCTGATCCAGAATATGAAAATCACAGACTTAAGTCTTCCTCTGTCCAAAGAGGCTTTAAAACTCAGGTTTTGCCTTCCAAGAAAAAATAAATAAAATAATCTCCAGAGAGAGAAACCTGTAAGAGTTTTTCAAATACTATTGATATTATTTCACTATATATAAATACTTCCTGGGAATTTAGCTACAAGCCACGTTCTCTTTTTCAAGGGAGCATTTTGTCCACTAGTTTAGAAAGTCCATGTCCCCTTCTGCTACAATTTAAATGCTTACACAAAGCAGAACTACTTCACCAGGAAAAGCTTACATGCAGCCATCTCAAAATATCCATCAGGTTGGTAAATGAGACAGTTTGGGAAGCCATAGCATAAAGCCATAGGTGCTGCTGTGGCCTGAGCAACCTTGAATGACATTTGTCGTGCTGAGCTGAAAGTGTTCATGATTCTCTCTCAAACTCCCCGCCTCGGACTCCCTGCCTCACTCACTTTGTTCTGCTTGTTTGCTATGCAGCGGGGTGTGGCAGGCCCTTCGGGGTCCAAGGACTTTGCAGGTGCTTTGCAGACTCTGCATTCATTCTTTGGCCTGTTTGCAGAGGTTTTCACCTACGCTCCTTCCTCCGAGGTCCACTGATTTACCAAAGCTGCCACGCAGTAGAGCAGGTTATACACAGAGGGTTTGTAATCTGGGTTTCTAATCTGAGAGTCTAAACTTTAGCAAGACAGAAGGAAGGGCTGCTAATAGGTAAATGCTAAAGAGATGAGAAGGTTTTCAAAGAGAAAAGACGGAATGCTTTTTTTTCTCCATGCTCTTTCAGAAGCTTGAAATTTAAACTGTTTTCCTTTTTTAATGAAAAGTTCTGTCTGCATAACAGTGTATACAGGTTTGGTTTTGCACAGAAATATGTACTTGTCATTTATCCTTAAAGGACGCTATAATGTAATCATGATGATTTACAGTAATGGGTTTAAATGTAAAGTAAGTAGCATAAAAAAGAGAGCTTACTGGTTATGGAAAAAAGGTCTGGCTACTCAGGAAGAGTTTAGGAATATGGTTAGGTCTTGCCAAAAGAAAATCAGAGAGATGAAGGCAAAACTTGAACTTGATCTTGCCACTTCTGTTAGGGATAACAAAAAGTCTTTCTACAGATATATCAATAGCAAAAGGAGGGACAAGGAAAACCTCTATTCTTTATTGGACATGGGGGGGAACATAGTTATCAAAGATGAGGACAAGGCTGAGGTATTTATTACCTTCTTTACCTCAGTCTTCAACAGTAAGACTGATTGTCCTGAGGACAGCTGGCTTCTGGAGCTGGTAGACAGGGAGACAAAGCTGAATAGCCCCCCTGTAACCAAGGAGGAAACAGTTAGCGACCTGCTGA
>VZRE01013787.1:18382-67564 GCA_013396775.1 Cephalopterus ornatus | reverse complement strand
ACGAAGCCTAGCCATGATGATGATGAGAATTTTTATCATAATTTATGTTCAACCTTTGTACTCTATTACTTTTTTTACTTTTCTATTCACTCAATATCAATGTGTATAGACAACTGTATTTCTGGTAAAGCAGTAATAACACATACCTTGAATGCTACTTTTCAGAGGTTTTCTCCTTAGAATTATCTGAATGAAAAGTGCAAGAGCTAGAATTCGATGCACTGACTAGAGGTTAAGCTATACACAATACCACCAATCCACAATAAGGATAATTTTTTGAGGGAAATCTCCTCTAACTGTTGTAATCTATTATGTAAATTTGTACACCTTAGGTGATATTTTTAAGCTTCTGTCAAAGCTGCTGAAGAGAAATAGGCATTTTATCCACCATGTTAAATGTCTGTGTAAGAATAAAATAAATGATACCTCATAGGTGATTCTTTCCCTTCATTAACTATAAAATGAGCCTTGGGTATCTATTTGAGGTTTGTACATCTGTACTATTTCCTAAGTTCAAAAAAATGTGTTGCATCCTAAATGTCAGTAAGACATTTTAAGATATTAGCATAACTTCAGAATAATGTCACAGTTAATATCCCATCTTCACTGTCTATTTATTCACTAATAAATTCATTTTAATTTCAATTTTTTTTTTTTGGTGCCTAGGTTAAAATTAGACTTGGAGCTTAATCATTGTCCTAATTCCATGAGAAAGTTTGAGGAGAAAGGGGATTTGCCGAACTCCAGTGTTGGCCAGAACTACAATTGTAAACATCTTAATGTGGGTGTCTGCTTTTTAACTTCACTTACCTAAGGATAAAAAATGATTGCCATTTAAGTTGCTGGAATATGTCCTTGGTCTCTAGGAGCTGGTCCAAGAGAAAGTGAGTCTCCTGTATCTCCTTTGCCTGTATCTCCTTTGCCCTGTAGAGATGTCTTCATCATCCTAATAAAGCTCAGATGACAATAGGTACTTAGAGGAAGGTAACTAATTTGAACCTTAAATATGTTTAAGTACACAATGTCATGTGCTCATTGTTCACAGTCAGAGTAGCCAATGGATTCATGTAGTTCCTCGGCTGACTAGTCCAGGTTGCATTGACTGTAATGACCAGAACTTCACTGACTGTGAAGGAGTCTAAAAACCTATCACTGTCTGCAAACAGTCTGCACCTGATTTCCAACCCAAGGGCTGTAGTCAGATAAATAAACACAGCATCTTACACTGGTTTCTAACACTTGTTTCCACAATGCTGGGTGATATAACCTGGACAAACGAGATATCTGTTTTTCTGGGGCTTTAGCTAAGAAGGAGTCAGGGTAGTCTTTAACACTATTCAGGAATTTTTGTTCTCAATATTCTTCATATTCAAAGCTGGTTTTTTTAATGGAAATTTCATAAACCCACACTTTCAAAATTTCAGGAAAAGCATGAACATTAATTTCAAATGCAGGCTGAATGACTTAATGTGAGAATGTGGTTGACCTCGGCCACCTGTCAGACACTCACTCAAATGCTCTCTCATTCCTCCTCAACAGAATAGAAGAAAACAAGATGAAAAAGCTGCTGGATCAAATAAAGGCATGGAGATTGCTTGCCACTTACCATCACAGGCAAACCAGACTTGACTTGGGGAAAATTAATTTAATTTATTGCCAATTGAGATGGAAGATGAGAACCAAAGATAAAAACACACCCTCCTGCCAATCTCTCCTGCTCTTTTTTCCCAGGTTCAACTTCACTCCTTCACTCCCAAGTCTTCTACCTTCCACCGCCCCAACAGCACTGGTTGCTGTGGAATGGGAGCTGTGCTCAGTCCACAGGAGGTTCTCTGCCACTCCTTTCTGCTAACACTTTTCCCATTCCCCAGCATGAGTCGTCCACAGGATACAGTGTATCTACTCTGGTGTGGTCCAACCAACAGGCTGCAGGGGTACCTCCTTCCCTCCTTTTTCTCTCACCTTGCTGTTTGCAGCTCTGTTTCACATATTCCTCACTCATCCTTCTGACAGCTGACATGCAGTATCTTTAAGAAGTTTTTAAAATGTATTTTAAAATGTGGTTTCTTAAGTACACTTTCTTCAAGGTGCCCCCACCTTGGCTGTGGGGCTCAGCCATGCCCTGGACTGGGTTGGTCGGAGCCAGGGGAACTGTCTGTGTCCAGCCCTAGTAGTCATTCATCACAGCGCGCCCTGTCGCCCCTGCTGCCAGCACCAGGGCATCTGAACTCAATATGTTAAAACTGAAAAGCCAATAAAATTTCAGTCTTTTCCAGAAAACTGTGATTTTGGAAGCCTGCTTCATTGTAAAGCTCTTTTTTGGTGTTATAGTAGTCAAACTATCTCTGTAAAGTAGGTGATGCCTGATAAGCAAAAACCCCTATTGTTATTGAGATCTGAGGGGAAATACTGTTGTATGTTACTCAGATGAATGTGATATTTTCAATTATATGCTGTATGCTTTTGTCTGTTAGGATTTGTCTGAAGAGTAATGAGTGCAAGTGGGACAGCTTGAGAAACGCATATGAGGAGTCATGAACTTGAAAAGCAGAGAATAGAAGTATTCAGGCAGGATATTGTTAACAACAGGTATTCATGTACCAGACTCCAAATTATTCTTTGCCTTAACTAACTGAATCCTCTGTGTTTGAATGAAGTGTCCTTGTTTTCTAATACCCTTAAGGTTTGTGAAGGGTTTTTTTGTTTCTTTTTCATGGAAGGAAAGCGTTCTGTATAATCCTTTTGTAATGGAGCTGAAGCCTCAGGTAAGACAGCTAACATGTATCCATCAACAATTAAAAAGTGTGACATTTATACAGAACTACAGAAAAACCTATGAGATTTGCAATTTTAACAGACAAGTGTCAAAGTTTTCTGCTTATATAAATTTGCCAGATATATGAAATAAATATCACAGCTAACTATAGGTGATGGGTAACTAAAACTTCCCCAGAAAGTGACTGGTTGTGATGTATAAGAGCAGCAATATATTGACCTTCTTCATGTGTGAACATCATGATAAAAAGTTTTCAGCAAATGAGAAAGTAAGTGCAATGTATTGAAAATTCAGTACATGAGAAATGAGAATGACAAAAAGTTCTCAAATCAGGATGTGCAAGTGCTAAAGTATATGCAGAACTCAGGGGAGAATTTGCATTGAGTGGAATTGATGTTGCTATTTTGACTGTGCCTGCTGCATAGCAGGTGATTACTTCATGACAGAGAAGAATGATCCTTCTATCTCTCATCTCTCCAGGTAGTTACATAGCTGTCATCACTTCAGTACATAAATGTAGTTTCCTCTTCCCTCATTTATACGACACATCATTTATCTACTTTATATACACCATTTAGAACTCCTTGCAAAAAGCCTCTGTGACAACATTTAGTTGCAATTAGGTTTTGTCAAGCTAATTTCAGAAGTTATAAGTTGTCCAAGTTTCTCTTGCATTTTATCACAACTGGTTCCCTTTATGATCCTAAGATGCTCTTACAGAATAATATTAGCTCTATGTTCACTCAGCTGAAGCTATATGCGTTGGAACTTTCATCATAGAAGAGAAAACTGATAAGTAGAGAGTTAGAAGATCTGTCATTGGCAGATTTAACTGTTTCATTTTGAAACTGTTATAGGCATAAAAAGGCTAACACTAAAAATTTTAACAATTTCAACAACGAGAATTTTCAAGTCAGTCTCAAAATCCAAATATATGGATAGAACAGCTAAGAAAGAGAGAAATATTATAGTAATCATAACTGTTTTTCATTACTGAACTAATTTACATCATTAGTAGATACCATACTAGTCACTCTTGAGAAAAAATAATCAAAATAAGTACAATGTAGTAGGATTTATCATGAATTAAAGAATTCTCTGGGTTTAATATTACACAATGCTTTATGGCCCTTTTTCAGATCTTATGTCAATTTCGTCCCCCCTGTGAAAGCCCACTGATTTCAAGGAAGTTTTATAGCTTAACAAAAACTTGCGCACAGGAAGTTCCACCTGAACATGAGGAAGAACTTTTTTACTGTGTGGGTGACCACACACTGGAACAGGTTGCCCAGAGAGGTTGTGGAGTCTCCCTCGCTGGAGATATTCAAGAACTGACTGGACACAATCCTGTGCAATGTGCTCTAAGATGACCCTGCTTGAGCAGGGAGGTTGGACAAGATGACCCACTGTGGTGTCTTCCAACCCATTCTGTGATTCTGTAACTAAGTGAAAAACTATGACAGTAAACAAGGCACCACTCCTTACAGTTTTAAGATTTTTAAAACTCAACACTTCCAATTTTATTGTTATTTAGTAGTATTGAAAGTAGGCTTTCATTTGAGTAGATGCCTCAAATTATCCTACAATGGTGTGAGACTTCAGTTAATATATTTTCTGCATTGTTATTAAAATTTACCACCTACTTGTGTCAGGGAAAATGATACGATTGAACAATTAAGTTTTGCTTCACATTCAGGCTCTGTCTTATTGTTTATCAACCCAGGTAACAAAATAAAGTTGATCCAAGTGTGAATACATAATTTATCATCAACAACTAGAAGCACCATGCTTTGTATAAATGAAAATGTTTATTCAGTGATTTTCTTTTTAAGCATTTCCTGCTCTAACAATTAATACTCGCGTTAGCTTTGTCAAAACCAGAGAAGCTATCACGGTTTCATTAAAGTTTCCTCCAAGATCTCCTTTCCTACCATTATTAAACGTTAGTTTATGCATCCTCTTGAGGTCTTATTTATTTAAACAGAAATTGTGTATTCCCAATGCAGACAAAACCAAAGAATACATGTACATCTATATTTGAATTCTATTTATACTGATATGACAATCAGTAAAACTTACAAACATTAAAAACCTAGAATTTGTGACCAGACTATTACGAACATTAAGAACTCCTTTTTGATTAAACCATAGTAATTTACAAAACCTAGGTGTGCTGGACCCAGGAGGTCAGCAACCTGCAGATTTCTTGTACGTTGCTTTTCAGCTATTAAACTGTATACAAATTTGCAGCTGCCAAGTGTCAGGCCATTGATTTTCCTTCCTACTAGGCAACAGCTGGTCTGATCACTCTTCAGAAATCTTCCTCTCCAGATGACATTGGAAGTGGAACAAGAGACTTCATTACTGATTAAATAAAGATTTTGAATACTCCAAGAAGATGGTAAAAGAATAAACTTTTAGTAGAAATGTACAAATAAAGTGCAGAAGAGATTGGTGGGAGCAAATGAGGTTGTTACCCGGAGTCATATCATAAAAAATCAATTTTCTTATAAACCCTCTATTGTGCAAAAAGTTAGTTTGCTAGTAAAATAAAGAGGGATTTTTCAGATACTGTGTTTACTCTTTTTTTGAATTCCTAAACAATATTGCTGTCCCCTATGATGCGAAAGGATGATTTTTCTCTGTCAGAGGAAGTATTAAAAAAAAAACCAAAGGTGAATGTTGACAACATAAACAGCTCCAATGAGTAGATTTACTCTGATAAAGACTGAAAAAAGGTATATTTTTTCAAAATATAAAGCTTATTTTTAATAATTTTTTATTTAAAAAAATCGAGATTAATCCTACTTAAATAGGTTAGATCATGCCTAGATTTGCTGCTGTTCCTCAGAACAGTTTGATTTATGCCTTATCTTGCAACTCCCCTAATAAATACAAAGACTGTTTGCTTCAGATCTTAAAGATTGTCAGTAGTTAAAATTACTTACAGATGAGACCTTATTATTTCTGTTTCAGCTTTAATCTTTAGTCAGTCAAGATAGTTGTAGCTATCTAAGGTTTTAAAATCTGAACCAGTATGTTAGGGTGCCTTCTTCTCTACTTTTTAGGTACATAAGAGTAAGATAAGTTCTTTACCATTCTTTTCAACCAAGACCAAAAGCTATCATCACCCTCAAGAAAAAAATATCTTTGGAGAAAATTTGGAAATATGCAAAAATATTTTAAAATATAACAAATAAACTTAGGAATTATTAGAATGTGTGTTAAGAACAGAATGAACACATAGGTATGCAAAAGTACATGCTGCACATATGGTTTTAACAATAGATGTGCTTCTGGTCACACTATTTGATAAAAGCCATGGTAAAATGAATACATAAAGACAGAACAGCACAAGCATAAATCATAGAATGACAGAGTGGCAGAAGCACATTATCATCCTGATCAATATCTTTTCAAAGTAAGTGTTCATTTGTGTGGAACAGTTTCCATATCTCTAATTTATCAGATCTGTGTTTACCTTTGGTGGAAAAGGATCAGGTCAGAGAATACTTAAGCAAACAGGACACACGGAAGTCCATGAGTTCTCATGGGATACACCCAAGTACCGATGTAATTTCAAGACCACTTTCAGTAATGTTCGAATGATCATGGTGATTGGAAGAGGTGTCCAAAGGAGGAGGAAAGCACTCCTATCTTCAATGGGGGCGAGGAAGAGGAACCTGGAATCTACAGGCCAGCTAGCCTCATTTTATCCTCATAACGGTGATGAAACACGCAACCTGGAAACTGTTATGAGGCTCATGAAGGACAAAAAGGTGATTGGGAGCATCCAGCATGGATTCATCAAGGGGAAGTCATGCTTGAAAAATGTGATAAACTTCTATGATGAAATGGCTGGCCTAGTAGAGGAGGGGAGAGCAATGGATATTGTCTAATGACTTATTTGAGTCTTTTGACACAGTCATTCATAAGATCCTCATGAAAAAGCTGATGAAATATGGGCTGGATGAGCAGATACTAAGGTGTACTGAAGACTGTCTGAATGACTAGGCCCAGAGTGTGGCATAAAGTCTAGTTCAAGGTCTGTAACTAGCAGAATAACCCAGGAATAAATTTTGGGGTCCAATCCTGTTCAAAATCTTCACTAATGCAATAGTGTTTGCTTATAGTTAAACATTAAGAATGTAAATAATGTTGTTCTGTTTTGTTTTGGGTTTTTTTCCCTATGAAAAAACCCAGAACTCCTTAGTTACCAGGTCAGAATTCTTCTATTGCTTTCCTGAGTCTAGAATCTGACAATGAGATTCAGCTCCATCAGTTTTAAACATCTCCCAATGTTAGATTCAGTTTGCTTCCTAAAGTCAACAGAAAGAAGTAAACATACCTTAGAGAGTAATTTCTTTGATCTGTTTAAAGTCTTTACATGAGGAAATGATCTGTATAGTCAAAGTGTTCCTTTCTCTTTACTGATTATAAAGAGAGGCAAAGGCATACAGTTCAGATACCTGTACTGAAGCCCATTTCCCTGGTGGATGAACATCAATCAAAATAAGCACTTAAGTCACTCCTTGGTTTACTCATATGGATTCAATATTTACTATGTAATAAATAGCCTAAAAGAAAAAAGTAATTCTCAAGAGCTAAAAATAAAATGCCCCAAAATTAAAATATATAAGTTTTTATTAAATTTCATTACTTTCACCATGCAAAATGACAAATATCACTCATAGATTGGAAAACCAGCCAGAAGAATAAACAAAAATTTATTTTCCACATGGATCTTGTAGCAATAGAAATTTAAAAAGCTAATTAATTTGCTATGCTTGTTAAAATTGAGAGTTTCATTTTTTATAAGGTCAGTTTTCAAAGTTTAAAAAAAATTAAATTACACAACTTTCAAGTTAAAATTGCAGCCCCAAGACTTGTTATCCCCTTAGAGACTTTCAATTCCCACTAAAATGATGAGACATACATAAAAAGAAAAGCCAATCTGTAAAGGATGAACATATTTGCATGATTGATTCACAATACAGATTAATAAGCAGCAAATCTTCCAAAACATGCCTGATCCAGGTTCAGATAGAAGAGGAAATTAGGGAAGGCAGATGATAAAATATACCTTTTAAAAACAATGGTACATACATCATAGGGAATATTACTTGAAAATTAATTGTAATTACCTCATACATTAAAACTGCTTCAGAGATTAAAAGCTATTTGAGAAACAGTAAATGAAGGAGAACAATGAGCAGCAGTATGTAAAATCTGGATAAGCACTGTACAACTATTAATAGCTGGAAGAGGCAATAAGCTGCCAATTAATAACTAGAGATGATTCTAAGCTGGAAAAGGCAGCAAATGATAAACACAGAGAAGAGATAGTATAGTTGTCAGCTAACAGATTTAGAGTGGGCTTCCCCAAAATATGAAAGGGACACAGTGTTTCAGACATTACCTGAAATATGTAATTTAATTTATTGCTTTAAGAAAGCAGTCAGACTGTAAAGCCCGAGAGGTATCACTGATTGAGAAGGTTCTATTACCCTCACATGGAAAGAACTAGATAAACAAAAAGCCCCAAACAGGCTTGCTAGTGCAGAATTGCAGAAACAGAAGCATTACAGAATCTAAGTTACCAGGTAGGAAAAGGATATCACCCCAAACTCAAATGTCTATTAAGACAAATACAAAATAAGATGCAATTGTGAGTAGTGAAGGATTCTTCTTATCGCACAACAGACATTTCGTGTCTTGCCTCCTGAGGTGAGACAGGCAGTCTGCCTTACTAGACCTGGTGAGAGAAATGTGTTTAGTGACAACTCCACAACAAATCAATTACATATTTATCAAGTTGAATCCTGTCTAGAGTACCAGATGCAGAATAGATTCCTAAGCCTTGGCCAGTCAGATATTGCAAACAAAAAGCAAATGTTTCTCTTTATCCAAATCTGACTGAAAGAGAGTTAGGGAGTTGTGTCACAAACTGCATAAAGGTCACATTATATAAAAGAATTCAGGCAGTGCTTGGCAAAGTTATTAAACCTGAGCTCCTGAACTTCAACAGATCTCTCATCAATATAGAAGCTAGAAATCTAAGTAAGATATTGAAGTTTATATTAATATTGTGGGAATTCATTTTACAGAAGAGCTTTACAACAAGTTTAAGACAGAGGTTATGTAGTTATAATTGTTAAATACTTTGTTATTCATTCGTATATAATCGGTTTAAGCTCTGTTAATGTTGTTATTCCTTATAAGGTCACAATCTCTCCCAGTTACCATGTATGTCTGTGTTACCTTCCCCATTTCAAATTTGAAAAAAGCTTCCCTCTCCTCTACCTATCCTTCCCAGGTTTGTGAACCGGTAACTCCCAGTCTTACCTTATTTGGTAGGCTCCGCTTTTCTTCCAGACCCTTCCACAACAAACCTTATAAAAGCGGCTGCCACCATGTAAATAGAATTCACTCCACTCCATCTCCGGTGCCATTGTGCGTGCGTGTTTTTCCTGCACCGCTACGTCATCGCGCCCGGAGCTCAGCAAATGCCGCAACCTGCTAGCTAGCCGGCAAACCCTTCCCTACCTTCCCGGAGCGGACCAAATCCTTCACTTCCCAGCAGGTTGCGACAAATATGGTATGGGCTTGAGTACAACCTTTGCATTGACTTCAGTCTCAAGTGTAGATGACGTAGACCTTGTTCTATCCCCTCAAATTTCCCACAATATTTATGAATGGTTACTTAATAATTACTTCTGCATCTAAACCATGTATGTATCTGTAACCTAAATGAAACCGTACTGGAAACCAAGTATTTCCAAAGAGAGATTCTAATGAAGAATGGACAAATCAAGAGGACACACAACAAGTATTTGATTTTACCTTTTTACATTCAGAAAAAATGTGTCTGTTTCCTCCTATATTTCATGAACAAAAATAACTTTTTAGCTAGTTCTGTCAGACCCCATTGCAGTCTACAATTTCATTGTGAGGAGAAGAGGAGGGGCAGGTGGTGATCATTGAGAGGACCTGAGCAAGTGGCCTGAAGTTGTGTCAGGGGAATTTAGGTTAGATATTAGAAAAAGGTTGGGCACAGGAACAGGCTCCCCAGGGAAGTGGTTATGGCACTAAGCCTGACAGAGTTCAAGAAATGTTTGGATGATTCTCCCAGGCACATGGTGTGACACTTTGGGATGGTCCTGTGCAGGGCTAAGGGCTGGACTCAATGATCCTTGTGGATCCCTTCCAACTCAACATGTTCTGTGATTCTGTGAATGAAACAGGTCATTCAAAAGCACCTTTGAGAGAAGATTTCCTTGAGTAGCTTATTACATGCAGTGTGACTGCTAACTTAAACAGACAAACTATGCAAGGTAAAAGCAGAATCTGATTCCTCTTGCCTTTCAGTAACCAATCAATGCTGAGTTTTTAAAAAGGACCAGGAATTATAGACATCAAGTTTCATTTTTATAATATATTTTCAAATACTTCTGTAGAATTTGGATGCACAATTCCAGTTCTTGTTAGACCATCTCAAGAAGGGTTAGCTTCATTCCTTATTTCCCACTTACAAATTGTCACTTACATTACAGTCAGTTTAAATTCAGTGGGTGGACAAAAATACTAGTAAATGTTTGGAACCTTTCCTTAGCCTGTATCCTTTGTAAAGACACGCAAAGCTTAGGTGGAACAAATTTGATGTTTTGGCTCAATGCTTTTTTTAACAAAAAGTATTTGAAATCTAATGTAATTTAAATGAATTGAAGTCTAAGGTAAGTTAAATGAAAAGTTGTAGTCCTCTACATAACCTCCTCAAATAAAAAGCTATAATGAGTTTACTTTAGTGAAATCCTGAAATAAATACATTCAAAGAGATCTCATTAGATACAGACTTTTTTTGCCTTTAGTCCAGTCAAGTACCTATAATTTTCCTTCAAGGTCAAACCGTAGGATGTTCGATCTGAAGCAAAAGCGCAGCATTTCTCTCCTCTAAATCTTGATTTCCTGACACTCTGAAGTGCTATGCGAACACCATGAGCTACTGAACACATTCTGTGTTCATTTATGAGTCCAATTTAATGTCAGATGCTATCCTCTCAATTTCTAGCTTTGGAAAGTTAACTTGAATTAGGCAGAGATTAGATGGTATCAGACAGTATTAATATAAAAAAAACCAAAACTGGTTTTAAATTAAGCTACTATAAATCTAGCTAACAGAGTTAGAAGAGGATAACACTAAGATAAGAGAAATTAGGGCTATTTTGTAAATATAATCTAAAACACAATAGATAACATCAACTGAAGTTGTTATTAAATTTTGTATACAGCATCAGTGTCAATATTCTGCTAATGAAATGAGCAGATGCTTTATAACTTCACAATTCCACTGAAAAGATTTTTTTTCCCCAGTAGCGAGCTATTAAACAGCACTATTTGGAGACACTACCTGAAAAAGCTGCAGAAAGACCCCTGGGAAAACTTACCAAGACACTTGCTTTTCACGCTAGTATTAGCCTTTGATAAAATGTAGATGTGTAACTTTTACATTTGATTAGTGTGACCGACAGACCCTCGCACAGGCCCCAGAAGTTAGCAGCAATGTCAGGAAACTCATCTGTTATACTTAAATAAGTAGAAGCTCAATGTTCAGACATGATTTATGCCCACATTTTCATTATATTTCCTCAAGTATTATGAGCACAGAGACAAGTAAAAAGGATTTTCTAGTAGTTTGCTTCTTTTATACAAGAGAGCTTCTGAAACTTGAGAGAATAATATATTCCCTAATGAAACATTATCTAGCTCTATATAAGGATAAAAATACTCAGTTGAGTTAAGTCATGACTAGTTTTTGAATTGTTTGTCACTTCTGGCTGCATTAAACCATTTTGGAAGAACTTTGTTGCATCAATATAAGCAGATATGTCTAATTTTTGAGTCACTGTTAGAAATTACTAGTGTAAGCATTCTTCATTCACAAAATTGTAAGTTAAAGCAATACTATTAGAATATTTACATATAGTCTTGGTTATCCTAAATCTTTGTCTGTATATTTTAAATCTTGAATATTAAGAAACAGATATTGGTAGAAAAGGAAAATTAATCATTGATTCATATAATGCATGCATGGCATATACTGTATTGAAGCCAAAATTCACACTACTGCATGTTAGAAACACTTTTAATTTAATCACATTACATTCCAATTTGCCATAGATATGTTTGTAATACATTGTATTTTAGTATATTACTAATATTATACATTATATATATTATTATGGGTATCATCTGTAAGGAAAATAAAGAGTTCTATGATTTGCTTTATTAGGAATTCCTTCTTTTTCAATTTTTAAGCTTTGTTTGTGTTTCACAAGCTTAATATCTTTTAACATTTTAGATGTTCACTATCAAATTATATAATTTTTACAACCCAAAATGCTTTTACTCTATCTTTAAATCATGCAGTAATTTACAAAAATTTATGCTGGAAAAGGACTTATATCCTTGCCCAGCATGGATTCTCTGTCTAAGATACATTTAATTTATCATATGTGTTAATTTTTATACCTTGAACTGAACATTTTCATCTTAACATGATTTGAAAATAGAGTTTTATAGATTTCAGAGCAACAGCCGCAGAATCTTTAATGTAGAATACGTTTTTCTTTTCATTCTTTGGATGGTATTTCCCAGGATCCACAATCTTTGAGAACTAAAATCTTGTTTAAATTTCATTTTATTTCTGAAAGGTTTTGCTCCTCTGCAGATTTAGAATTAATAACAGTAAATAATGAAAGAACACATAACCTTTATTAAATAAAACAGATTGAACAACATTTATAATTAATAAGCATTACCTCATTGTTAAATGGCATCAGGGATGACTGTTTTATAGCCCTGCTAACACTGATGGAAATTGTCAAAGTATCTAAATGTCAAGACATTTTCCTTAGGTTTCAAACATTCTGCCATTCTAATACATAACAAATTGGTCAAGCAACAGCACCTAAATAGCAGAAAGCTTATTGAAGCATCGGTATCATCCTATTGTAACCCATAATTTACCTGGGTTAAATATCCTTTGTCTATATAGGTGTTAAAAAAACCTGCGAGGCTGTGATCAACTATAAATAGCATGTCTGAGCAACTATAGATACTATAGGTAAGCACAGACTGTATAAATATTTCTGGAGTATTTGTACAGACAATTTTAATCTCCACTAAAACAAAACAAAAAACAAAACCAAATCAAAAAAATGCCCAAACTTTAGTCTATTATTAAACTTCATAGGACATGTAAAATTATAGAAACTGTGTTTAATTTAACCATTTAATGCATTCTAACTTTATGCTGAGGAGATATGAAGCCATTCGTTCTAGCAAACCAAGTACAATCCTTGAAAAAAAAATTCAGCAGCACTTTACAATTAGTCATGTGTCTCGTATTTCTTATTTGATTGGTAAAATTGCTCAAATGTTCAAATAAATAGATAGTACAACGTATCAGCTGGATGACTTCCTCCATCCATCACCCTCTGGCACAGAACATAATCTCCTCCACTTTTTGAAGATCCTTAAAATTATCATTTATGTAGATTTATTAATACAGGATGTGATCACTCCAAAAGCCATCTCCTCCAGCCTGCTCATTCTTTTCAAGACAGTATCATTAAGACAGACTAGGAGTTATCAAACTTCAGTGACCTTTATAGGCGCTGAGCGAAAATGGAGCTATACACACACAGACTTTGATTTCGGGACTTGTCCACTGACCCTTCTGTGTTCCTCTTTTATTCATATTCTCTCGTAGACAGCACCTGGTGTTTTTCTTTTAGTTAACCAGAATTCCCAGGGTTGTCCTAAACCAGTGCCTCGATCCCGCACATCCACACTTGCATCATGTGGTGGCTGTGCTTAGCCACGACAGAATAACACACGCTTATCATGTAGACTGTTCAAAGTGAGTTTCCACTTTGAGACACAGCATTCTCTCTGTCAAAGCACTTAGCTGAGGTCCCTTTTGATTCTGATTAACTAAATGCAGGTGCAGAGTGACTCAGCTTATTCCCACAAACTTTAAGGAAATCAAATCTCCTGTTGAGATTGCAAGATTCTAGCCCATCGCCAATATAACATAATCAAGTGTATTTTAGGTAAAATGACACCACAAATAGATGCATTTAAAGGACACATAAACTTCATGTTACTATGAATATACTTACACAAAGAATTTGATAAAGGCTTCCTAGGAATGAATACAAGTTCTTAAATTCTCAGAAATTTAAGTTGGAGATCTAAGAAGAGAGCACTGTTGTAGCTTACTATAGGTATTTTTTAAAGATTAATTGTTTCCTAGTGAAGGTAACAGTGTATATAAGCAGTGAAACAGTGTATGGATTTGGCATGCAATGTTACTACTTTCTTGAAGAGCTATTTCACCTTTGTATTTTAAATAAATTCGATAATAAAATAGGTACTGTTTACCTGGAGAGCATCCATACAAGCTGAGTACTTGTATTCTCATAGAAAGTAATTGTACCATTTTTTTCACTATAAGACAAAGACATAACATTTCAGCCTCATTAGGTTTTAAGACATGGAAGTTGTTTTTTCTGTAATACATTACATTTCCTACAAGAGAATGGGAGACAAAACTGGCATAATAATTTAAAAATGTTAAATAACAATTTGTTAATCTTTCTTGGCAATACATTGAAATACCAAAAAACCCTGAGGGCAAAGTTAATGCTTTTCTCATGGTAACATACAGCTGATTTTTCATAACTGTATAAAGAAATTTGTTAGTGTAAAACAGTTCTGGTCTATATAACAGAGATATGTTAAACTGACTATATTAAATCTGTCTGTGTTTCTATTCATAGCACTAGTTCATTCAGATTCATAAGTGTGTCCTGTAGAACTTTATGAGGATCACATTGCAATATTACTGCATGCTACATGAAATTTTGCTAACTGAGCTTATAAGAGATTTATATATCTGCATCAATATGGATATGAAAAGAAAAAGTCAGTTACACTGTTTCTTAAATATTCTGTGAACCAGAGACACTAGATAGTCTTTCAGTGTTCCATATTGTTAAGCCTTTCCCAGCGCCCTTTAGAGAATTCTGTGATTAATGAAATTAGTACTTCAAATACTAATCTTTTGAATTTCAGGGATTCATATACAAGTCTCAATTCTGCATAGTCTTTTTACTGTTTCCATTTGATGATGACTGTGGTTCTTTCAGAGTATATTATTTTGAAGTATATTATTCCAGAAGGCTTGTATCTCTCAAAATCATATAATTCTTTTGCTACATACATTATTTCATTGGTTATTTTAAACTTTATTTGTTTAGCTCTTCATAATTTTTATTTTGAGTTAGCTGTGGAATGCTTTTAGTCGACTGGAATTTCTTCTATATTTTTCATTTAGCAGCCTACCTGCATATGCAATAGGAAACTTCATAACCTGAATGCTGTGATTTGTACTTGGAAGTGAAATACAGACTGAGGAGATTTCACAGACAGAATCCAAGCACCCACTTGCTTGAGTACCAAATAATAATCTAAGTTCAGATAAGAAAGGTAATTATTTTTCACCTCAAGGAATGAGATTGGAATTTTAGAATTATGTAATATTATTAGAATTGTATATTACTTTAAAATGCTGTAGTGGGTTGACTCTGGCGAGATGCCAGGTACCCATTAAAGCCACTCTTTCACTCTCCCCTGCAACTGGACAGAGGAGAGAAAAAAAAACCCAAGAAAGAATTCATGAGATGAGATAAGAGCAGGGAGGTTACCATCACGGACAAAATAGACTCAAAGTGGGGATATTACTTAAATTTATTATTAACAGGATCAAAACAAAAGAGTGAGAAGTAAAATAATCTTAAAAATGTGTTCCCTCCTCCCCTCCTTCCTCCCCCTCAGCGATGCAGTGGGATGGGGAATGGGGGTTGCAGTCAGTTGTCATTTCTACCGCTGTTCAGGGAAAGGAGTCCTTCCCCTGCTCCTGTGGGGTCCTTCCCACAGGAAACAGTCCTTCACAGACCTCTCTGGCTTGAGTCCATCACTCAGGCAACAGTTCTTCCCAAACTGTTGTCCTGTGGGTCACTTCTCCATGGGGTGTGGTCCTTCATGAATGAGCTGTACTCGTGTGGGTCCCCCACAGGGGCCACAAGTCCTACCTGGGAAAAAACTGCTCCAGTGTGGGCTTCCATGGGCTGCAGGTCTCCAGCAGGACCCTGATCCATGTTGGGCCTCCTACAGGGTCACAGCCTCCTTCATGCATCCACCTGCTCCAAAATGGGCTTGTCCATGGGTTGCAGGTGGGTTTCTGCACCCCAGTGGTCCTCCATGGGCTGCAGGGGCACGGCTGCTCCACCATGGTCAACACCACGGGCTGCAGGGCCTCAGCTCCAGTGTCTGGAGCATCTCCTATCCCTCCTTCTGCACTGACCTTGGTGTCTACGTTGTTGTTCCCATGTTCTCATTCCGCTCCTCCCTGGCTGGAATTTTTCACAACCTTCTGTTCTTAAATATGTTATCACAGAGGCATTACTATCACTCCTAATTGGCTTGACCTTTGTCAGCAGCAGGAAGTCTGTCCCGGAGCTGGCTGGCATTGGCTCCATGGGACAGGGGAAGCTTCTAGCAGCTTCTAACAGAAGCCACCCCTGTAGCCCCTGGTACCAAAACCCAGCCCCAGAAACCCACTACAGATGCCTGATCCAATTACTTGTGAACTTGAAACCTGTCACCTTTAGTATATTGTTTATCCAATCAAGGCCAGTATACTGTTTACTGAGGGCTTCAAAGGGCAGAGTGCAGCCTACTGCTAATCCTTGCAAGTCTTAGACTATGACAGTGGACAAAGAATATGAATTAAAATATTACAAAAATGAAGAGCACATGACACTTTCAAGGGATAATCCATAAAGAAAATAAGGGAATATTTAGATTTTGGCAAAGAAGTTAAGAAAAGATTTGGAGTATGCCAGAGTATGGAAGTGAATGTGTTAAGGGAGAATGACAAAGCTGCTAGAGGAAAAGTCTAGAAACAGCCTATTTGCTCCTGCTATATCAAGTTTGCTTCTTTTATTTGTTCTTTTCCTTCAGTGATTCAGTTTAAAAGTCAGTGACATAGAAGCTACTTTGAAATTTGTTTAACTGAGAGTGAACTGACCTAGATGAGCACGTGTGGGAGTCAAGCTCACCCGTGACATTTGAAAAGTACAGCATTAAATAAATGTCAGTCATCCATATATCATCAAGGAGCTCCTCAAAGCCAAGTTTAGAGTAATTCTTGTTACTCAAAGCTCCTTTGAAGGGTTGCAGGACAATTTTATAGCTAGGAGCTCACAATCTTCCTCGTAGCGTGAATTGCGTGATAAAGCTAGTCTGAGGTGATTAGGAAAAAACCTACCTCACAAAATATGGAAGAGGTGCTGGAATGAATATTTTCCTCCAGCTTTATGTTCCTTTACCTCAAACACATCTGAAATAATCCTGACTGAAACTTTCTTCTAACACTGTCTGCAACTTTCTTCTAACACTGTCTGCTAACATACTGTCACTGAACACCGACCTATTAACTCTACACGAATAAAAGTTATGGCAATTCTTACAAAGATGACAGTCAGATCATTTCAAATCTAGAAGAAACATGCCTCTGCAAGAGTGGGCAAGTCACAATATAAGCTGTAAATTCAATGTTCACTTAAAAACAATATTTAGTCCTTTACAGTTTGATAAAAGCAATTATAACTGCCTCATCTACACCTGTATTTTAAGACTTTTCACATTTTTCTACCCAATATGTTTTCTGATGTGTCACAGGAAAGAAGAGAATTTGACTAAAATTTAGTTTATTATACTATTATACTACATATTATACTGTAAACCATTCTGAATTGTGTTTTTGAAGTTTTCCAATTCAGTGGTGATAAATTTCTGAGGAAAAACACACAACATATAACCTCCTTCAGAGTCTACTTTATTCTCTAGCATTGATGTCTTAATATCATAGAGGTTATTATAGGAGATTTGTTTAAATTAGAACCCTTTTTCTTCACTAGTTTTAAACATACAAATAGCTTATCTTGATGTGAAATCAATAAATGTTTCATTTCCATTTCTAATTACCTCTGGTCTGGTTTATAACAAATTCCCTTTAAAATAGACACCTTGACAAATGCTTTATAAGAAGTCCTTCAAAGTGCTGGCAGGGAAGGGATAAAAAAAATATTCTGTGAAAAAACCAGTCATGCAGTGAATATTGTGTCTGAGTCCCTGATCCTCTGTGACTGAAAGTGTTTATCAAATTGTCCAGAGTGAGTGTAATCATGTGCTAAATGGTAGCTGAATTGAATACATGAAGACTCCAAACTATAACTTTCATGTTCATCCATTACAGTCTAATCAATGAGAAAAAATCCTAATTAAAAGACTTTTTCTCCGTTACATCTCCGATAGATAAAATTAATAGCTAATGAGAAATAAAAACAACTACAACCACCTTCCCCCCACTTCTCTTATTCCCAGTTTAACTTTACTCCTGACTCTTCTGCTTCCTCCCCACAGGTGGCACAGAAGGATGGGGAATGGGGTTATGGCCAGTTCATTACATACTGTCTCTGCTGTTCCTTCCTCCTCACACTCTTCCTCTGCTCCAGCACGGGGACCTATGGGATACACCCCTCCACAAAATATTCCAGTATGCGTCCTACCTCAGGCTTCAGTTCCTCACAAACTGCCCCATCATGTGTCCTTCCCATGGGGTGCAATCCTTCAGGTACAGACTGAGCCAGCATGGATCTTCCACAGGGTCAGCACCTGAATCAGCACATTCTGCTCCTGGAGCTGCAGGTGAATCCCTGTCCTGGTGCATGGAGCACCTCTTTACCCTCCTTCTCTCATCTCAGTGTCTACAAGGCTCTTTCACACTTTTCTCACTCCACTTGTTCACGGTATATTTTTTATCCTTTCTTGAATGTTTTCCCAGAGGTAACACCAGCATCAGGGACAGGCTCAGATGTGCCCCTAAATAGGTCCACTGGAGCCAACTGGAATTGACTGTGTCTAACCCAGCAGCCCCTCTCCTATCAAAACCTTGCCAGTCTTGCAATACACCTATGAATGCACATAGAACATAAACAAAGAACAGTTTCTCAGAAGTCGAGGAAACAGAATTAACCTTTGCTATGTTTTGCTTTATATATTCCAAACAGCACGTTGTTACAAATCTGTGCCTGAAGAGGCTTGTATTTAGTTAAGTTATCTCCATTACTAGAAAGCACAAATTGGAAGGTAAGTGCTGGAACAAGAGATAGAAGAGGGTGAGTGATGTGCTAGTGTATTCAGTCCATCACTCTATTTTTGATGCTGTCAGAAAAGTATGTGGAAAAGGTGTACATGAGCTGTTTTAATACTACTGAATCACTCTCCTTTAGTATTTTAGTTTTGGTTCAGAGTAGTTTTGAAGTGTACCTCCTGATTGTCTCCTATGATTCACGTGGTACAGTAGTTTCAGCCAGACAATTATTGAAATCCTTTTGGTCAAGAACTAAACCACTTCATGCATTCCAGTAATGCACTGTAATTTCTGAGTTCACCTCATAGGACCAAAGTAGAGCTGAGCTAAAGGAAATGCCTCTGAAGGACACACAGTGATTTTCATTTTCTTATCTTCATCTGTTGGCTCTATTAGTATGATAAAATTGTATTTTGTCACTTACTGATGTAGATGGGGTCCTCGTGGTCATGAGTCTGAAGATAAGTGGCAACTATTAGCATTATTAAAATGAGAAATCACATACAAACCTGTCATAAGAAATTCAGTAACTGCAGCAGGTTGCCACGACTATTCATTTCTTACTCTCTGAACTATTAATATCATGCTGCCTTAATCAACCAAAACAAGATTTCAGCTTTTAATAAAACAGCTGTTCGACACTGTTTCCATCCATAGAAGTATACAAAGATAAAACCTCACATAATTATTAACACAATTATTGTCTCATGGAACAAATGAAAAATGATCATTTAAAACAGCAGTTTGGGTGAGAATATTGCCTAAATTAATCAGTATTTAGATACCTTTATTTCATAATTAGGAAGGTCTTTTCCTCTGCACGAATAAAAGGAGTCATTAGTAGAACAGATATTCATAAAGTCAGACATTTTTAGTCAAGCATGCAGCTCAGTAGAAGTATAACCCTTAAAAGCATATTTCAGTTTCTTAATTTCATAGAATACAGAGAGACAAATGCAGAGGAAGAAACAGACAGAATCACAGATAATTTAGGTTGGAAAAGACTCTCAAGGTCATCAAGTCCGATCGTTTACCCAGCACCTCCAAGTAAGACCACTAAACCATGTCCTTAAGTGCCACATCTACTTGTCTTTTAAACACCTCCAGGTATGGGGACTTAACCACTTCCCTGGGTGGCCTGTTCCAATGCTTGGCCTCCATTTCAGTGAAGAAATTTTTCCTAATATCCAATCTAAACCTCACCTGGTGCAAGTTGAGACCTTTTCCTCTTGTCCTATCACTTGTTACTTAGGAGAAGACACTGACATCCACCTCAATACACTTTCATTTCAGGTAGTTGAAGAGAGCAATAAGGTCTTTGCTGAGCCTGTTTATCTCCAGATTAAACAACTCCAGCTCCTTCATAAGACTTGTTCTCTAGACCCTTCACCAGCTTCATTGCCTTCTCTGGACATGCTCCAGCACCTGAAGGTTTTTCTTGCAGTTAGGGGCCCAAAACTAGACATAGTACTCGAGGTGCAGCCTCACAAATGGTGAGTACAGGGGGGCAATTACTGCCCTGGTCCTGCTGGCCACACTGTTTCTGATACACGCCAGGATGCCATTGGCCTTCTTGGCCACCTGCCTCATGTTCAGGTGGCTGTCAACTAGCATCCCCAGATCCTTTTTCCAGCACTTTGCCTTGTTGAACTTCATACAATTGGCCTCAGCCCATCGATCCAGGCTGTCCAGATTCTTCTGCAGAACCTTCCTGCCCTCCAACCACTCCATCCGAGCTTGGTGTCATCTACAAAGTATATTAAAAATGAGAACGCACTCAACTCCCTCATTCAGATTACTGATAAATATACTAAACAGGACCAGCCCCAATACTGACCCCCATGGAACATCACTTGTGTCTGATGTGAGAGACTGAAATGTTAGTGGTTAATTCCATTTGCAAAAGCAGCAAGTACTTTGCTTAAGCCAGGTTTGCACCTTCCTCTCCATTGCAATTGAAGGGGAGGAGGAGAGTTTTCTCTGTGTGGTGCTGAAACCTCTGATCCACATGAGACTGAAGGGATGCACACCCACCACTAGAGGCTACAAGCTGGGTTTTGAGCCAGATAAGGGAGAAGGCTGATAAGAAGCAGACCCTAAGGAGGCAGTGTAGTGCTTTTTATGTAAACCATCAGAGTCCTGAAGTGGCCCCAGGCTCATTTCTGGGACCTTCCACCAAAGGGCAGCTCATGATCCACAGAGCTGCAGGAGATCCACAGTGTTGCAACAGGGAGTGTTAAACTCCACCACCCAGAGGAGGTATGTGGATGTTCCTACATAAACCTGAATGGATTTTGTTTTCACGGACTTCGGCTTCATGGACTTCTCCCACCCACAACGGATCAAGACTGCGAACATCACTTCAACCAACAGACAGTGAAATTGCAACAATCAAGTCTCGTCACTGGATCCACAGGTGGTGATATCTTTCCTCTCCCCTCTTATCCTTTCTTTCTCTTTCTTTCTTTTCTTTATAAATTTTATTTTTATGGTTTTATATTCCTTTTACATTTTCTTAAGTGATATCTTCATACTTTTATATTCTTGTATTTCTACAGATAACAACCAAAATGGCTATATACCTCCTTTCCATTGCAAATTGTTCTAAAATAAGCCCTACATATATGCATACATAGACACACATATATATATGCATATATATATACATATATAAACATGGGTCATTCAGTATCATTTCACTCCAATCCTCCCCAAGGAATCTATTAACTAGAACCTGAGTTACCCTCACCTTCAGGGATGGGTTGTAACAACTGACAACAATCTGGATTTAACTCCATTCACCACAACTCTCTGGGCCCAGCCATGCAGCAGTTTTTTTACCCAGTGAAGAGTGCACCCATCCAAGCTGTGGGCTGCCAGTTTCTCCAGAAGAATGTTGCGGAAAATGGTGTCAAAGGCTTTACTGATGTCTAGGTAGACAACAACCACAGCCTTTCCCTCATCCACTAAGCGCATCACCTTGTCATAGGAAGAGATCAGTTTGGTTAAGGAGGACCTGCCTTTCATAAATCCACGCTCACTGGGCCTGATCACTTGGTTGTACATGCCATTAGCTCACAAAGACAATCAAACTACAGAAGTTAAGTCAGGTCAAGTGTTCAGTGTTATGAATACCTCTAAGAAATAAGAGACTATATGTAGTCCAGCTGTAGATGCTAATTCTAAATTACACATCATATAAATTAAAAAATATGCATTAACAAGTTGCCATTAGTATACTAGTGTTCCATGAGTTGAAACTCCTAGTTAGCAGACTAGTTTGGATTTCACTGTTGCTTATAACTTTTTGATGCAATAAATAAAAGGAGAAATCAATAAGAAATGTTCAGAAACTTATGATACTAGTATATATGAATTTTATTCATAGAGAGAAAGATTTTCAGCCTTTTTGAAAAGAATAATTAGGGTCATTTTGGGATGAGCATCTTACATTCCTAGTTATTTTTACATATTACCTATATATAACTTTTCATGTATTAATTTAAGTTTTATTTAAATGTCACACACAATACAAGTTTTTGAATGAAAAGGGAAAAAACTTCCGGAAAAAAAGCCCTAGCATCTTATTATACAAATATCTGTGTATATCTATATTTTTATTTATATGTTTTCTGGATTATGAATTCTTCATTTAACATTATAAATTAGACCTATTTGGGCAAAATTTCAAATATATGGGTATTTTAATAATATTGATTCAATGATCCTCTCTCATCTGAATGCTCAGTAATTTCTGAGTATGCTCCAGAATAGATTTTTAGACGTTTAGGTCCTATGGTATCAATATGTAAAAACCTAGAAAAATAAACCTAGACAGCTGAAAAGGATATACCTTGGATTTAAATACTTCCTTTTCATATTCATATCCTGTGAAGCAAAAATGTTCTAATGAATATAACTTAGAATGGGTTAAAGTATTTGGATCTTTAGCTGTAGGATATCAAACTGCTCAATGATCAGAAGAGTCAGTGAAATGTGGAATGTCTCAGAAGTGCTTTCTCATTTGTTTTGCTTCATCTCTTGTGAACACTGTGTACCTGACCCGAAAGGTGTCATCAAATGCAAAAATAAATTACTAGCGTTATATTAGATCAGGTTTTGTTCTTTTTTTAAATTGTTATAAATTTAGTTTTGTCACAGCCCTTGGTGGTGTTTTCTAAGAAGCTGAAACAGTGCAAAGAAATTGTTTCTAAAATCTAATACAAATATGAGATACCTTCAGTTTTATTTTCACCTCGAGGTGCTGGAAAATTTGTAAAACAATCTTATATTCTATAATATTTTAGATTTTGCTATCTGTTCCTGATATGGATGCTGAAAGACAACATATTTAAATATGCATAAATGTATCCCTTCATACTGTTGTGTACTTGTCATGCCAATACCTCCACTAGCATCAGACAGAAAAACAAACCAGTAAACAGATATCATTAATATTTCAGCTTTTAAAAGTTCCGTAAAAATAGTCAAGAAAATGTTTTCATTTTTTAAAAATCAATATCAGACAGACAAACTAAAGGACAAATTAATACATTTATACTGCATTTATGCATTTAACATTCAACTCAACTGCCTTTTTTTTATAGACTTGCCCGATTTTATAAACAACTGAGGAACACTGAGAACTTTCATCAGCATTAGGTCTCATGTTTCAAACTGATACTGATATAGGAAATCATTCCATTACTTCTTTCAGATGTTATGACTTGACTCCATTTAAACAAATTACATTAAGAATTTGAGAAGAGATTGACAGTCTTGGTTATCAGCCTATTTTTTTTTTGTTTGGACATGGGGATAAAAACTACAGTTAGTGTATTTTCTTGATAAGTGTCCAGAAAACTGGGATTTTTCTCTGAAATAGGAGAGAAGAAACTATGAGAAATTAATTTCTACGTGTGTCCAAACACTGAGTGAGCACAGTCTTGTATAGTGGTGAATTCTCTCTTGTTTTCCACTTCATACAATACACTTCTTCTTCAGCAAGGGTCTAAATGTGCAAAGCAAAAAGTCAGTTGGTTGTGTTTAATGGTCAAATAACCCAGTCCTTTGCCATTTTAATTTTCTACTAATTGTGCAGCTCCCTTTGGAGTGGCACAAGGACTTTTATTAAGGGCTGCTGAATCATCGAGAGTGTTCACATTTGTAGATGAGATGTGAGTAATAGTAAGACAAATTACCTGGCGCATACTCCTGGGGTGCATCAGGCAAAGCACTGCCAGTGGATTAAGGGAGTGGATTGTCCCGCTCTGCTCTGCGCTGGTGCGGCCTCACCTTGAATATTGTGTGCAGTTTTGGGCACCATAATATAGCACAGATATTAAGCTACTAGATAGAGAGTGTCAAAAGGAGGGCAACGGAGATGGTGAAGGATCTTGAGGGGAAGTTGAGGGGCAGTTGAGGTCGTTTGGTCTGTTCAGCCTGGAAAAGAGGAGACTAAGGGGAGACCTTCGTTGCAGTCTACAACTTCCTTGTGAGGGGAAGAGGAGGGGCAGACACTGATCCTCTGACCAGTGACAGGACCTGAGGGAATGGCCTGAAGTTGTGTCAGGGAAGGTTTAGGTTGAATATTAGAGAAGGTCCTTCACCTGGTGTGTGGTTGGGCACTGGAACAGGCTCCCTGAGGAAGTGAGGACAATACCACGCCTGACAGAGTTCAAGAAGCATTTGGACAATACTCTCAGGCACATGGTGTGACTCCTGGGGATGGTCAGGGTTAAAGGTTGGACTTGATGATCTTGGGGTCCTTCCAACTCAGCATACTCTGTGGCTCTGTGTTACTCAGTTGGACCTGTGTGACACTGTGCAGGCTAATTTTTGCTCATTTGCTTATAGATTTACATTTATTTAATGTTATACAGTAGCATAGCCTGAAACATTCTAAGAAAATTCTCTGTTCACACTCTTTTCAATTCTATGCATAAAAATGGGGCCTACCTTCACTCTGTAACTGTAATTTAAAAAAAAAATGGTGGAGAAATGGGGAGAATAGTATATTAGATTTCTATATTCTCTACAAAAGCCTAATACCAATGCCTGCTTAATTATATGGCATAGTAGGCTTTGTTTTCTGTTTGGTTGTTTTTAATAAAGAATTATTATGGGAAATTGCAATTTAGACCTGCAATTGCTAAATTCAAACGGTTTTGAAATATCTTAATATTTTGATGTCTTTACACACACCAGAAAGAAGTGAATATAAGCCCAAAGATCTGGGTCAGGAGATAATACAGAAATTAAGTACATACTAGACATTTGAACACCTCATATGATGGGAGAAGGCTTTTAAGCCTCTGTGTATGAACTTTTCTAAACCTGTCACTACATAAGCAAATCTTTTCTCAGACAAGCTTAATTGTAATGTAGAAACTAAATGACATTATATTTCCATTTTCCAGTCCATGGTGGTTGGCATTTTGAAAACAATCTTCGAACTAGCTGACAATACAAAAGCTCCACAGCAGAATGCACATGTATCTCTTAATTTTTGAGTTCAGAGAAGAAATCTCCAGTAAGACCTCAAAAAAAAAAGTTGCAGCAGTCATTCAAGAAGTGGGGGATCTTAAGCCTCAATGTAGTCAATCTTCCATCTTCCGCCAGTCAAGGACTACTTATGTGAGGTTACAGTTAGTTTCCCCTCCTCCCACTGAGAAGAATACAAGGTTCCTGGTATGAGAAAGGGAGAGTTAAATCAAAGAACGTGATCTCCTAAGGCACTTAGATTGAAGGGGTATGCCTGGATTCCACCATTACCCATAAAAATACTTAAATAATACATAAAAATAGATAAACAGTTTATGTTTAAGCTATTTTATTAAAAAAAAATAAGTGACGCTAGATTTTAAAAAAAAAAAAAAAGCCACTCAGGACAAATGGTAACTATCCCAGCCAAGATTTGTTTACCATTGTTTACCATTACCATGCACATCATTACCTTCATTCAGAAACAGTGCAGCAAAATTAGACAGGCTGCCCAAAAATCACATGGATAATAGCTATCTTTGGAAGAGGAACTGAGCAATTTTTTCTTTTGAGGACTATTAGGCTGTTAAGGTCTTTAGGAGTAGTACCTTAGTAGTACCCCAATGAATAACCAGGAACTCATTCATTGATTTCCATAATTATTTCATAGTTGATGTATATGTTCAATTTTAGCCTACCTGAGTTAACCCCAAGGAGGCAATGAGGATGAAGGGCAACTAAAAAACAAGAAAGAAAACAGCACTGGGACCTATTTGCTCACTGATGTATCTCATTTTTCTCCAAGGTCAATAGTAAAGTTTACTCTCACAGATCTAGAAAGAAACTAAGTCCAGCAAGTCTCAAAAGCTTTTATCTAAGAAAGGGACTGAATGAGTCAAATTAGCCAACGAAGTGCCTGGTTGAGTGGATTCTGAAAGAGTTGTAAGGAATTTCTGGTAGAAAGGCTAAAATGCACACTGAGACACTGAGCATTATGACTGAAAAAAATGTTATTGAAGTAAAATAAGATTTATATACAAGGGAATACAAGTACAAGAGCTTTTAAAAATATTTAAAGTATTTGCTGTTTTAACTATATTAGTAAGAGAGTTCCTTTTTCTGTGCATTATTTCAATTCTGATGGTGTGAAACCTCAGTGAATGGAAAAGATATCAGTGTCAAATAGCTTCTTTCTTTGTCCTCCCCGGTACAGGAAATTATGACTTCAATATGATTGCCTGGCTCTCTATTGCTATCAACGGTACGTGTCTGCAATCCTAATTGTAGAATCACTGTCGAATCATAGAATGGCACTTATAGATCATCTAGTTCCAATCCTCCTGCTGCCAACAGGGACACATTTCACTAGACCAGGTTTCTCAGAGTCCCATCCAATCTAGCCTTGAACAGGTCCAGGTATGAGGTAGATGAGTACTTGAGGACTTTGTTTATTTTTTGTTATCCACCCACTATGCACTTTGTCCATGGGAAATTAGGTGCAACATGTGGGACTTGAGTTCTTTTACCAGCTTAGGTTTGCGTTGTCCTCTTTTCACTATTTAAACTTACTATTTATACTGCCACTGTACATTTTTGGTTGCTTGGTTAGTTTGTTTTGCGAACATGTGATTATGAAAACATTGGTTTAACGACTATGCAGTTTAAACAACACAAAGAAATTATATAATTTTGAACCTACCTGATTGAAAACCCTGGAAGCTAGCATACAAAGGAGTCAAAACAAACTCATATTATGCAGACTTTCAGAAGCTACATGGTTTCTGAAAAGCAATAAGTGCATCTAATGGCCTATTAGGCAAGGGTATTCAAAGAAAAACATCCAAATCATTCAATAAACAGTGACTATATAGCACAATGAAGAAAATGAAATACAGAGACTGGCTAAATACATTTTCTCTTTCTTCAAAAAAACCAATGTTTTCTTCTTATTTATGGTTTTGCCAAGGGAAAATATGTTCTTGTTACATATTCTTTTTTAAATGCCCTGTAAAACTGTTATGACACCTGCGGTAGAACAAATTGACTGGTTTATGCCCACACAGATAGAACCATAGTGCTGTAAATCTAAGAGCTGCCAAACTGTCCATGCACACTAGGCTGGAATTGCCTGTGATTTTCTATTATTTGTCTTTAAATATTTTATGCCTGTGACACAAATCCAATATTGCCTGCTTGGCTGTATGATGTTTTCAGATTCCAAGGTTATTTGCTGTGACCAGGGTTCATGAACCCCATAAACAAGCATTTGCTACCTCTGTTGCTGGTTATATTCTATTGAATTGAAAAAAAGGCCTCTTTCTCAAACACAGTCCAAAGATTCTGACATGAGCATGGAAAATGTCAACAAATGAAATGGAAACAGTCAGACAGTCCTAAATTCTTGCTTCCATTGGTAAAGTTTTTAACTTTTTCATCTGTCATGTGATTGTGAAAAAATTAAAGGTCAGCAAGTGACTGTTTAGCCTTCTATATAGGACCCAAAAAGATCACCTGTTTCACATGCTAATTTTCATTTATGTCACCCCAGGCTATGTTTTTATGAATACCTAACAGCCAATCCCCTCCTATTCCAAATATTAAATAAATAGTTCAGTCTTAGAAGACGCCAGCCATCGCAAAACAGTTTTACCCCAGTGATTGAACCTGAGTATGAATCTTGGCCTAATTTTCCATCTTCAAAACAGACTTGACAATAGATTCAGAGACTCACAGAATGGTTGATGTTGCAAAGGACCTCTGGAGGTCATCTAGTCCAACTGCCAGCTCAAGCACATAAAGCCTGGTACCCAGAACTATCTGCAAATGGCCTTCAAATATCTCGAAGGATGGAGACCTCACATCTCTGGTTGCCAGGGCTCAAACATACACTAAAAAAACAAAAGTTTCCTGATGTTCAGAAGGAAATTCTTGCGTTTCACTTTGTGCCCATTGCCTATTGATCTGTCAGTGGGAATTACTCTAAAGAGACTGGTTTCATCCTCCCTTCATGTATTTGTATACACTGATAAGATCTCCCCATGAGCCTTCTCTTCTCCAGGCTGACCTGTCACGGAGCTCTTAGCCTTTTTTCACAGGAGAGATGCTCCACTCCCTTAATTGTCTTTGTGGCCCTTTGTTGAGCTCTTTGCAGTATGTCCACGCCTCTCTTGTACTGAGGAGCCCTGAACTGGACACAGCAGTCCAGTGTGGCTTTACCAGGGCAAGAGCAGAGGGGAGGAATCATCTCCTTCAACCTGATGGCAGTACTTTACCTAATGCAGCCCAGGATACCATTAGCCTTCTTTGTATCAAGGTCTGGTCTTATTCAGCCTGTTGTCCACCAGGACTCCAAAGGTCTTTTTTTAACTTTCTAGCTAGCTGATGCCCAACATATACATATGCACTGGGCTGATCCCTCCTGGGCGCAGAACTTTGCACTTCCCCATGTTAAACTTCATAAGGTTCATGCTAGCCCATTTCTTCAGACTGCTGAAGTCCCTCTGGACAGCCACAAGACCCTCTTATGTATCAGGCACTCATCCCCAATTTTGTGCCATTAGCGAACTTGTTGAGGGCTCACATTGCCCCATCATCCAACTCATTAATGAAGATTCAATACAGGATTGACCTTGGGGTACACCACTTGTTAGTGGCCTCCAACTAGACTTCTTGCTATGGATCACCACCCTGTGGGCCCAGCTGTTCAGCTAGTTTTCAATTCACTTCGGTGTCTGCTCATCCAGGCAGTATTTCATCAGTTTCTTCACGAGAATCTTAGGTAAAAACATGTCAAAAGCCTTACTGAAGTCAAGGTGGACCATATTCAGTGCTTCCCCCTCATCTAGCAAGGTGGTCATTTAATGCCAGAAAGTTATCAGGTTCAAAGATGTATTGAGTTCTTAATGAAATACCTTTGCAGCTGCAGGCAGCAGAAGTAACATCCTGTGAAGACATCAGGGGTTGTCCTTAACAAGACAGTTTCAGCAGACTCTGCAACGGAGTTACCGCTGCGGACTTGGTGGTGCATTTGTGAAAAGATGTTTAAGAAAGGTCAGAAAATAACTGGATAGAGAGGAAACAAAACCAGTGTGACACAACAAAGGGAACACCAAAATCAGAGGAGCAGGAAGTGGCTGCATGACAGGGTAGGCATACGTTCCAAAGGCACTGCAGCTCATGGATGAGCCCACATTGGAGCACCACAGAGGGAGTGAGTCCTGTGGAGCACACATCTTGGAGCATAGGAAAAGCATGGGAAGGAAGGAGCAGCCAAGAGAAGCTGCCTCCTTTGATTCTGAGTTCAGTTCAGAAATCACTTGTCTTTATAGAGAGAAGAAATAATTTTCATATACATCATTGCAAAATATAAAGGCTTCATATATACTGGTCCTTAAATAAATAATTTATCTTTCATGTCTTCAAGTGTGTATTCATATTATTTGCAAAAACACAGGAAAAAAAGAGGCAAATTCTAAGCAAGTCAAGATACATTTACATCATATAGTCGGCTATCATGTAGAAAATAAAAGTTCATTTGTTATTTTTTGTATTTAATTTATGACTGGATCGTAAATAGAATGGGAGATAATAATCAACATATAAATAAGAAAAAAAATACAGAAAATTAAATCAGTGTAAAAATGGATGATAGATGTACAGATTTTCAAAAAAAGGACAAAGTACTCAAAAATGACCAGTAAGACAAGATTTTAACTTGTCAAATTTGACCATATCAGATGTCTTTAAAGCTTTTGTGTAAAAATTAGGTAAGATTTTAAAATTCTTTCAGATAGATTGGCTACTAAATGCTACCATAATCTTTCATTGTCATTTCATTTAGTAGCCTCTCAGTAATTCCTTTCAAAATGTAAAGATAACCTTAAAATTGTTCATGGGATTTTTCTTATGTTTTTCTTACAAAATATTGTTAACTATATACAGCTGATTTTCTTTATTCCACTCTAAGATTTTTTTTAATTTCTTGGCTGATAAACATATATAGTTGAGCTATATTTTCAAACTTCATACTGAAAAAATACTCAAAGGAATTCTGAAATAGTTTGTTACTTCAGACAAGAAAACTGTTTAATTTATGAAATTGTATATATGGGCAAAGTTGTAAGGAAATTACTACATTGCTTTGTTTTGAAATGCCCCATTAAAATAAAAAGTTTGTGTTTTAAAGAAAACATATTTCTTTACCTGTAATTTTTTACAGACAACATCAGCATACCCAGATTTTTTAAAATAGCTTTGCATTTAAAACTTTTTAGTTATAATATCACTATTTTGTATGTTTACTGAAACACCTAAAAATTTCTTCTTGCTTTTCAGTTTAGATCAAAACCTATTTCTATGCCACAATCTTGTTTGTTTTATCTGAGTTATGCCAGCAAATTCACAACGTTTATGACTTTATGTATATTTATGTATATATAAATATATATAATTTTTATATATTTACATGTTTATATTTATATTTATGACCACATATTTATATTATGTCTATAATAACAATTTCTCAGAATATAACAGCAGACATGAACCTGCATAAGGATAGAACAAATAATAAGGACAAAATTCACTTTTTTTCTGCTGGAAGACCATGGGGAAAAATATTTAGTCATATATCAGAAGACAGGATTTTTTTACTGTGGTTTAAGTGATATATCGTCTTCCTATTGAAAATGCTTTAAAATTACCAAAAGTCCACTGTCTTCCACACACTTCGAAAAAGATAAGCAGATAGAAAACCATTTCTAGAAAAAGGACAGATGAACAAATTAATTTATTTTGCTTTATTTGTTGTTGTTGTTATTAATTTTATCTGGGTCGTGTGAAGAAATAAGATTAGTCAGACAAACTGCAATTTTTCTCTTCTTATCTGCATCATCAAAGCCACTTCATTTTGAAGAGCAAAATGATTGCATTTTAGGAACAAAAACTAGATGTTAAATGATCAAAACTAACAAGATTTCTTTTCTTCCAAGTTTTTGAGGGCATTTCTGTTACTTTGGGGATTTGCCTTTCATTTTGTAACAACCTACTCAGAATGTCTTTCCAAAGCTGGATGACGACTGGAAATGTGATAACAAAGTTAACTGAGTAGAATCTGTTTTTGAAATCACACTAACCAACCCTTGTTCCTTATATACTTCTTTGGAAGTATATGTACTGTTTTTTATATTTTAATTGTATCATATTCCGCTCCGGTGGATTTGAATACTATTTCCTAACAGACTTTGTGTTTTATATGGCATAATTAAAATCTGCATTCTTAATGGCACCATTAATTTTATTTTTTATTGGGAAGTTTCAGATACTGCAGTGATAGGCACACATTACATTCAGTTTCCTTCTAAAAGAAGTAGAGACAAGGTTTCTTATTTTCATTTCATAAAAATGCAGTATTTCATTTTGATGGGTTTCTGTGTTGGTCAACAAATATGTCTTTGGTTTTAAGTATCAGGAATATCCTGGGTTTCTGAGCACACAAAAGTTAGTTTGAACTGACCTTGTTTTCTTTTTCTTCTCAATCTTATCATCTATATCAATCACACATTGTCATTTCTTTTTCCTTCCAGTCTTTTTATCCCAGTTCATAAAATTTACCCTGGTACTTATCACTACTAATCTGTTTCCTGCTGGGACTGTAAATATTTTTTATTTCCTCCATGTTACTTTTCCACCCTTCTTTTATATAGATTGTAATAATCTGTATTGACATCCTCGTTACAAGAATCTTCTCACCAGGCTTCAGTTATGCCCACAAGATCACAACCACTGTCATTTAGCAACCCTTTTTTTTTCATTTTTCTTTGTTTGTTTCTCATTCCTCTAGCATTGTGTAGAGAAACTCTAATACAGATGTCTTTTTATTCTTCAAGCTTCATTCTTTTGACAAATACATCTTCCAGTTTATTACTGTGATACTAAAGGTGCCAAAAGCCTAGCAGAACTCAAAAGATCAGATTTTTATAACAGATAATATTTTACAGATAATGTAAGCTACAGTTATGTAAGGCAGAAAAAGAAGCCCTCCCCACAAACCTTCTTACTTCAAGGTTTAGTCAGGTGCTAGCTGCTTCTTTCTAGAAATAAAATTTCCTTAACCCAGAAGTACCTATTAGGGCATGTGAAATTCACTATTGCTCCTAATAAGTTGGAATCTCTTATATAGAGTTGGAAATACCTAATAATTTGAAATGGTTTTTTACCCACTATACACAGTGAAATCCATATTCTGCGTGTTTCCAGTGCTGGAAATTAGAGAAATAAGGTGATCTTTCATCTTGTGTGTATGCACGTTCACCAAGTCCTATAGATTGCAAAAGGGTGACACTCCCCGTGCTCCGGTTAGCGATACTAGAATCGGTTTCAGTGTTTTTCCTGCTGTTATTTTGCAGGTGACAATAATAGGGCTGATGGCCCCAATTTCATGATATCACAGCTAATATTGACAAAAAAAGGAAAATGAATATGAGTTCTTTCTCAAAATGAAATAAGATGGAAAAATAAAATAAGATAGAAAAATAAGATAGAAAAATAAAATATCCACAAACAAAAAATCCCAAGAAAGCAAAACCAAACTTTTGACTGTTTCGAGTATCAATTTTTATCCCTCTGTAGGAATTTAAAATCTGTCAGAAATTAAAAATTAACTTTTTTCTCTAAGAGAAAATAATTTTTTCCTGCTTTTGTTCTGATCATTCAACATTTTCATCCGAGATAATTTGTGCTCCTTGATTAATTTTGTGATTGTCCTTAGGATCATAACCCTTAATCTAATCTGCATTATGCTCTGCTGAGTTCAACTCATATAGAGAAGAGCTCAAACATTAAAAATAACATATTTTCATAGTGCATTTAAACCTTTCCATCACCAAGAGCTCTGCATCACTTTTTACAAATAATTCAGATCAAGGCTACTAAAAAGTATACAAAAATTTAACTTCTTCTACCAAGAAAGCAAATAATAAGATGAAAATTCTTTTTTCTCTTTTGCTACCTGTAAAAAGCTTTTTGTATATCTGTCAGGGATAATCACCTCTCACTAATTTCAATTGTGTTGTAATCTAGTTGATTTCAATTGCACTGGCGTACTATCTACATTTCAGGCACTGAAATAAAGGAAATATCCTAGCATTAGAACCATAGAACAATTCAGCTGGGAAGACCTTAGAAGGTGTCTAATCTAAGCTCCTGCTCCTAAAAGACTTAACTCGGAGATCACATAGACAGATTCATGCAATTGGGTTTTGGAAACTTCTTAGGATAGAAACTTTATATCCTCTCCCAGGAGTCTGTTTCATTGTTTGTCTGTCTTCACTGTTTTGCATTAAGGGCGTGGGAATTTAGAAGAAAATAAATGTTCTTGCATTCCAGCTGGGTCTCAGAGATCAGAGGGGCTGGGTGTGGCTGGGCTTAATTTCTGATTATAGTCAATTTAGCACTATAAATCTGGTGGAGTTCAAAAGAAGAACTTGCACAAGCACAGATGCACAAATAGTGCAATTTACCAATACAGTACAACAGGTCTGGTCACATTCAATAAGACTTTGCATGATCCAGATTCACAAATTGAACAGTTTATTTAAGCAACAGGAAAGCAGATTCAGGATTGCCAATGATAAATGCACAAACTACAGAGCATTAATATGTGTCACAACAGAAAGTATAGCAAGAGAGTTTCTAATAGCACTGTGTATCACAGAATCACAGAATATGCTGAGTTGGAAGGGATCCATGAGGATCATTGAGTCCAACCCTTAGTCCTGCACAGAAACATCCCCAAGANGAAACATCCCCAAGAGTCACACCATGGGCCTGACAGCATAGTCCAAATACTTCTTGAACTCTGACAGGCTTGGTATTGCGCCCACTTCCCTGGGGAGCCTGTTCCAGGGCCCAACCACCTTCTGGGTGAAGAACCTGTATCTAATATCCAACCTATACCTCTCCTGACGAAACTTCCAGCCATTCCCTTAGGTCCTGTCACTGGTAACCACAGAGAAGAGATCAGTGCCTCTCCCTCCTCTTCCTCTCACAAGGAAGTTATAGACTGCAATGAAGGACCTCTCAGTCTCCTCTCCAGGCTTAACAGACCAAGTGACTTCAGCCATTCCTCATACAGCTTCCGTTCAAGGCCCTTCACCACCTTTGTTGCCCTCCTTTGGACACTCTCCAATAGCTTAATATCTTTGTTATATTGTGGTGCCCAAAACTGAACACAGTATTCAAGGTGATGCCTCACCAGCGCAGAGCAGAGTGGGACAATCCCCTCCCTTGAACAGCTGGTGGTGTTTAAATGAATATTCCTGGGTATGCTCCAATGTAGTTGGAGGCACAAAGCTAACCTAAAAGTCTCTCCCTTCAGGAGAGGAGAGACATAGTCTGTCGACTGATCCTATGCAGGCAGAGATGTTTCCCCCCAGCCCTTTCTGCCCTGAAGCACCTCTTTTTATACTATAAATTTTGATCCATCTCAATGGGGTTGAGCAATCATATGTTATAGGTGGGGTTTGGTGACTTTGGTCATACATGAATTATGGACATGTCCCATGTAGTCTTTCATTTGCATCCCAAGAAGTGTGTAAGTTAATAATTTAATGGGGCTTAATGAAGGTCTTGGTTACTTTCAATCAGAACTTATAGTTGACAAGAGAGGTAGAACAAACACTTTGATCTTCCTCTATGTATTGAGGCAGCAGCCAAGATTCTCTTCAGAGAAAGTTCAGAGGGTCTTTGTATGCATCCTTATAGCCTTAATGAACCAGATTTATAACAAAGGTTATTTTTCATCGTAAAGGGAGTGTGGCTATTGGCTGGTACAGAGGAAAGTACTCTTCTGTGCCTCATTGAAACATCAGGCCATGAAATCTTTGCTTCATTCAGACATCATTCAGTTGTTAGGCCTTGCTCAAGCCAGCCTCATAAATTCTTCACTGTCTTAAAACAACACTACAATTCTGACCCTTTACCCCAACTGTAAAAAGAAGTTTTTCCATATATCTAATCCACAGATGGATTTTTTTCTCTTGCTACTAACCACTGTGAAAAGCCTGACTCCATCTTTTTTGATACCAGCGCATTAGGTATATTTTGTACAGGTGTCATTCCATCTCCTGGAAGCAGTTTTTTCTTCAGGATGAACAAACCCAGTCCCTCAACCTCTTATCACAGGACAAGGGCTCTATCCTCAACCATTCTTACTGCATGTCTTTTGAATTGTTCCAGATTATTTATATATTCCCTGTATAAGGATGCCCAAAATTGAACTCATAGTTATGATCTCATGAGTGTTGAGTCATCCTTTCCCTTGACCTTTTTCTCTGCTCCTGTTAATACAGCCTTAGAAACTGTTGGCCATTCCTGCTGCTATGCTGCACTGTTGGCTCGTGTTCAGCTCTCTGCTCCTGCAGGCCCCCCAGGACCTTTTCTGCACAGCTGCTCACCAGCACACCTGTCCCCAGCCTGTACTTCTTCAGGCTTAGGAAAGGACTTTCGTAGTTGTCTCTGTTGAATTCCTGAGGTACCAATCACCCATGCCTTCACTCTCCCTAGGTGCCTCTGAATGCGGGCCTTGCACTTCAGCTTATCAGCTGCATCCACGGTGCAGTCTTATGTTCAAACTTGAGTAGGATTCACTCCATGATCTCCTTCAAGTCGCTGTTGAAGATATTAAATCTGATAGGTTCCAATATAAAGCCTACCAACAGCTGCCAAAGGGAATATGACTCCATTATTAATTCCGTTACAAGTATTTCATTAAATGGAATTATTTTCATCCTCTGGAAGCTGAATAGTCTGTCTTAGTAGGCAGATGCTGTTTTTTATTAAAAATTTAATGTGAATATACTATATTCTGTTGGGTTTAGTATGTGTATTGACAGTAATTAATATCAGGGGAGCTTAGGTTCCTCCTGATCAAACCCAGCAAGATTGCTAGATAAAGATCAGTACCTGGTATATGCCATATCTATGAAGATGAACTGAGTCCACAGAGTGTACAAAATTTTCAGTAGGTACTTGTATTTAGACAACCATTTTAATGAATTTTATTTTTGCAGATTAGAATTTTTTAATCTCCATTCTTATACAGTAGTTTTACAAAGCTGTCTTGAGGCAATATTTTTAAGGAACACCTTATATTACTACTTGAAATTTGTCAGGAATTCCTTTGATAAAAATTAATTCTGTCCTAAATTCTCTTTTAGTGATATTATTTTTTTCTGTCGAAAATTACCTTATTTCACTGAGATTTTAACAGTGTCAAATATCAGTATCATAACTAGAAAAGATTTCACTATTTTTCATAAAAGGTCTTACTTCCATTCCTCTTCCTCGTTTGTATATTTCAACATTCCAGTCAATTTCTATACCTATTTTAAAATTGTCATTCATCAATTCCCAAATGTAACTAGCTCTGGATGATATTTTGCAATATAATTTTTTTTCTTTTCTTTCAATTTTAAAGCAACAACAACAAAAAAAGATGAGGTAAAGTTATGATTATTTTTATTTTACCTTCTTATATTGTTTTACATCTACAATATACTTCCAGAGTTGCAGCATTAAAACATCAGCATAAATATAATGTAGTTAGTTTATGGAGTTCAAAAAGCTTTGAATTTAAAAACAAAGTAATAATAATTCTCAGGCAAGGAAACCCAATAAATAAATAAATAGATAAATCTAAATTTACCCATGTTGCTGTTAAGACTATGACCAACAGTAAATATTTTATTTTCTGCAATAAATACCAAATTTTGTTTCTTTTTATTTAGTCATTCATCTTTATTAATTTATTTTATTTCTTTCTTTCTTACACTTCTGTGTTTTCATAGCTGGTTTAACCTTTGACTACATAGTGGCTCATACAAGTTGTATAATGTCTATGGCACTGTATAGAAGACGGGGTTTAAGAGTCTTAAAAGAATCCAAGGTAACATACATTATGAAAATTCTGCAAATTGTTATTAAAATTACTGCTTTCAGTGTAGTAATGACAATTAAAATCTGGAAAGTTCTCTTTGGTTGTCTCTGAGTGCAATCAAACTCTGATCTCTAGACTCAATATTCTATTGTAAGCCTATAAATCATTTAACTACCTCTAGTTTTCAAGCAGTTAGCTGGGTTGAGGGATTGTTGTATTTTGTGCTTGTGTTCTGCAATTGCCTCTGTTTTCTTGTAGCATTGCATGAAGCTATGCACAATCTCACTTACGTGGCAGGGTGCAAACATGAGTTTCCTCATCAAGTAGACAACTGAATGCTGTTTTGTTAGCAGTCTAGCTAAAAGCATTGAAATTTTCATACCTTCTCTTATCCAGTAGACATTTACACCTTACTTACTTGACCTTTCCTTTTTGTTTTATACAACCAAATAAAATTATAAAATTGTATTTGTAAACAGTGAAGTAAACAACTAGACTGGAGTATCTCTAAAAGAAATGTTTTTTTTTTTCTTTGTCATTTATTTCTCAGTCCAGTAGTTAGGCATGCCACTTTCTAAAATTGTCACAATGTAAGTGACAAAAATGTAAGGTCTAGATCTTAGCAAGTTACCTTTTAGATCATATTAATTAATTATTCACTAGCCTCATTAATCACAATTATTTTAGCACCGCCATTAGCAGAAAAAGTGCATACATTTTTCTTTTCCTTATTGAATTAAAGTAGGTGAAAGACAAACCTCTGAGATTTCAAGGTACATTGTCATCATTCTGCTTTAGATATTCATTCAATACTCAGCCAAATTTATAGATGTTAAATCCATAGATTGATATTCAAACTTTTCTCCTTTTTATGTTTCCATCATTTTGCAATTGCTTGACATAGTCATTGATCAGTTTTATGTTTTCTCCAAAATGTGAAGGATGCAGCTTTTATCATTGGATCACAGAATCACAGTGTCACAGAATCACAGAATCATGGAGTCATAGGATTGTTTAGGTTGGGAGAGACATTAAATATACTGTATGATAATATGTATTTTATGTGTAATGCAGTTTATATGCATTTTGGACCCCAGATCTCACAACCTTCAAATGTCAGTTTGTCTGTTTCATTTAACAAGCATTATTAATATAATTTCTGTGGAAAAATGCCACATCACCCTATGAAGAGTTATTCAGTTTATTATGTATTTGGAACTGCATGCATGTAGGTACATGTCTGCGAATATGTTCTAGTTAGAAAAAATGTAAATCAGCTCTCCATTATCAATCCCCTATACAGAAGTTCATTCTAATGCCTCACAGAAATTGGATAGCAATTCTACTTCTATGCTTTATTAAATGAAAGAACACTTGTTCTATTTCAAATTGAATTCCATTATCAATTCAGGAAAGCACAGAGGGAAGAAGAGTTAGTATGGGATGGTTACAGAAGACAAAGGAAGATTACCTGTAAAATCCCACAGATTTAAGTGAACATAGTCCAGCCATGAAGTACTGCAGGAAGTACAGAACAGGAGAGGTATAAGACACAGACCACTGAATATTGAAAAATTTGACACAGAAATAGTGAGGTTTTTATAGTATAATTCTCGCTGATAACTTTCTTCACTTGTTTTAAAATGCAAAGTCTATCACTGAAGAAAGAATAAAAGGAAGACTCACAAGAACTACAAACTATAAGGTTTCTGAAGGTTCTGGAGAGTCCTATGATGCTACAGATAGTGATGCAATAAATACATAATTATGTTGCCCAGAGAGCCTGTGGACTCCCCAGCCCTGGAAGTGTGGAAGGGGCTCTGAGTCTAGCAGAAGGTTCCCTGCCCATGGCAGGTGGGTTGGAGCTAGGTCACTTCCAACCCAAACCATTCTAATTCTATGAATAAAGAAAATAATAACTGATAAAGGATACATAATGATAGGATAAATAATGAAAGAGTTATGCCAGCTACATACAGTTCAAAATTTAGAATCAGAACTTAAAAGTTAGACCTGGAAGTCTGAAATAAAAAAAATTACCACAACTCTGTTCATCAAGAATTAACATTTTTAAAACAGAACATCCTTTCAGGTACTCTTTGAAAAAGGTAGTCTGTGTACATAACGTGACCAATCATTCTAATCTTACCTTCTTTTTATAATTGCTATTAATCTTCCAAGCTTTGATGGAAAGACTAGAGGCTTATAGTTTTGCGCATCCCCATAATCCTTTTTTAAAGGATATCTTGTAGCCTCCAATCTTCCTGTAGAGAAAAGTGTAAAGTGGAAGGTTGTCCACAGTTATTAAACTATTTTAACTCTGAGCTTTTGAAAAATTCTGTAGGTGTAATATATGCAGTTCTGGGCATTTGACAACATTCCTTTGGCCTTTTTACACCATGATTTCTTCAATAGTTACTTCAGGCAATCTGCCAACTCCTGCACAAAAAGGTTAATTAAAGGTGTTTATTTTACAGTGGACACCAAAGCAAAGAATTCATTTTGCTTCTCTACAGTGTCAGTGACACATGTGAGTACTACCTTTTCACTCTGATCAACAGTTGGATCAATAGTATGTCTGACAGGCTTTTGGTTCCTAATGAATTGTAAAGAATTATTTAGTATTGCTTATTGCATTAGCTAGTTTCTTGAACTAGTCACTCCTCTTCAGGTCAGGTATCTGATATAGTCATTTAAGGACAGATATTCAAATTCCTCTATCCCTATCTATGCATCACATGTTCAGTGTTCTTATCAATGCCCTGTTTGGTGCATGTCACATGATTTAGTGTCACTAATTTTTTTCTTAATTTCATGTTTTAATATCTCCTTTTTTTACCCAACTTTTCTTACTGCCGAGGATGTTAAGTTTTCAACTCCTTCCTGTCAGGAATTATTATCTTGTCAGTAGTCATCCCAGCCCTTCACAGAGTCATGAAATTTGTAATGGTTGACTTCACTTTGAGTTTTAATTTCCAGCAACACCTGTAGTTCAAAGTAAAGCACTGATGTATTTCCCAACTAACATTCAGCTGATTAAAGTCATCAAAATATTTTAGTAGCATGCCCCATCATTTTAAGCTATCCAGAATCCTTAAAGGCTTTTTTTAATTGTTCATGCACACTTTGGGAAGCCATTGGTTAAGAAAGCAAATAAGCTGCTTTGATATTTCGATAAAGCAGTGGAAGGTAATATAGAAAACATTATTTTAGTATTGCTTTATATTTTGTAAAGCAATTAAACATCATATTTAATTTTGTAAATGCTTATGTGTTCTACATAGCCACTAGTTAAAATTGTAAATATGATACCTTTTACCTTTAGAAAGCAATATCCCAAGTACATCACATTGTGTATGCTGTCATGTTACCTAATCCATGAAAGTAAATAACTGCTCACATTTGTCCATGTTATTAACTCACTGAAGCAACTTGGAATCTCATTCAGCTTTCTTTACCCCTGAAGCACTACTTACAAATTAAAGTGTTCTTTAGCACGAGAAGAGGTAACAGAATTAAAGAATATAACCTTCCTTTCAGTATTTTCTAAACATGTTTTTTTCTCCTAAAGGAAGGAGGGTAATTATAATGCTTCGTATACTCTGATTTAAGTGTTTTCACATTTTAGCTGTGGAGAGAATTTCTGGGATAGTAGGTTGGGAGCAATGTTAGCTGCAGTGAGCACAAGATAGTGCAATTCAGAATGCTGAGAGAAGGGATCAGGGCAAAAAGCAAGACCACAATCCTGCACCTCAAGGGAAAAGATTCTCCCCAATTCAGAGATTTGTTTGCAAGTGTTGGCTGCCCAAAAAGGGAAGGTGAGTCAGAAGCATTGTGTGATAAAAAGGCAGATGCAAGCAATGACATCACCAAGGAGGGCCCAGGATGTTGAATGGCAAGACACAGTCAGGAATCAAAGCCAGGGAGAGTAGTCAAGGTCAAATACAGTCTAGTGGTCACTCAGCTGGGTTGTAGTTTTGCATGATCAAATCAAGACTGACTTGCACCATTTTGGATGGACATAGTCTGTTTTGAGTTTGAACAGAAGAAAATGCCTCTCTTAGAACAATGGTTTATGGTGTACAAACGTAACTTTTATAATACCCTTACAGGTTGAAATTACAAAACACATAAAACTATTCAGTGGCATGAAGGTGAGATTTTATCTCAAAGTTAACAGGGGCATAGATAGGAGAGCAATTTCTGATTATTTTGTGATCACATTGTATTGAAAGCAAGAGTTTCAGTCTGATGCAGGGAACAAGCCCTCTATATGCCGGTCCCGGTAGCAATGTCACTTTGTGTGAAGGTTAGAGATTTTTGTCTTACCCAGTCACTGGTGACCATTCATTCAGTCTTTGTCCTCAAGTCTGGATTTTGCTCATAACAGTGGATGCTTTAAACTGCTTGTTTACTGTCAGGCTGCTGAAGGATGCTGAAATAATTGAAATGAACTTTGCTTTTTGGATCAACTGCTAAGGAGGCCAGATGACATAAAAGTGACACTATGAGGGCAGAAAAACATTCTTTGAATACATATTAGAAGCAAGTGTTGCCTATATATGTTTTCAAAACTGTAATTTTATTGTAGATATTGTACTACCTTTTTGTATATGACACTAAGGAAAGAATGGTAACGTTAACTAAAAATCAGACAGGTTTTTCTTGTTTGTTTGTTTTAACAGCTCTACTAGCATTATTTTCCCAAAATATTATGACAACATTCTATAGTATTTATCATGCGCTAAATGTTTTCCTAGGAGAAAACAGCCAAATAAACAAAATTGCATTTTGCATTTTTAAATGGGTCTGCTCATGTCTATTTCTAGTTTACAGATGAATCAAGACTCGATATAAACTGTTTATTATTTATTAAAATGCAGAAAAATAAAGCTGTGGGTTTTTTGTTTTGTTGTTTTTCAGGGAAAAGTAAAAGCTGATATGAAGAAATAAGGAGAATGAGATCGTTATACAAAATAGCAGGTATTTCTGCTGTATTATTTTTCCATTAAAAGGGCAGACCTTTCCCTTATGAAAGCAACCAAACAAAAAGCAAAATACATAGTCAATATTACAGTCAAAATTAAGGAAGTTTTAAAAATACATTTTGTTCTCTATAAATGGTTGCAAGAGTACTTAATGAAGTTTTAATTCAGAGTATATATTTGATTATAAATCTGTCAGATATCATCTTTCACAATTGCGCTTAAAAATTAAACAAAACAAAGCAAACAAATAAAGAAAGTAAAACAAGCTTTCAGAGTCTTCATCTGTTTTTGCACTGTTTCTTTTTGGTTTAAAGTTGATTTAAACTGTTTATGTTTATGTTCATGTTCATGTTTAGCATAGCTAAGTGATGTGTTTATTCAATATTATTTCTCTAAAGTACTTGCAGAAGAATCCAATTGCTCCTGTGCTATTAACCATTCCCAATACAGTACAAAATACTATCAAAAGTTCTTTAATCTCCAGGTAAAATACCCAAGTTAGAATAATTTTTAAATTTTTATTCTTCTTACAATTTTATAATTCATAATAATAGAACTATACAAAAGTCACCTATTTGGGAAATAGAAGGATTTTACTAGTTTTCATACTCATCTAATCCAGTGTAAATTTGGTGCGCATTCGGTACCACAAACATCTATTTAGAAGACTTAATGTGGAATTTAATTCAGATGACTATAAATCTTTAAAGTTAGGTGTTGCAATAATTCTTATTAGAAGACCATTCTACAGCAAGGAGTTAGTAAAACATGTAACAGTTCACCTGAAGAGGCAGCACCATGTAACATGTACTGTATGGCTTTCAGGCCTGTGTTATTCTGTACAAACCCCTTGGACATAGGACGAAATAACGCAACACTTTGTAAACAGAGGAGATTGCAGGCAGCTCCCACTCAGTCCTGGTGATTACACCACTGGAGTAGTCTTACCTTTATCCAACAGTACAGCAAGGAGTTCTTGTGCAAACATCCTTCCTCTTTGGCAATTGAAAAGATTAAAAGACTTGTTTTATGCAAGAAAATCCCTTAGCTGCTCAACCAACCAACTCTTTCTGTGGCAGTCTGCTTGTGAATTGTAGACCTGTTCAATGTTGCACAGTTTGAGATTCCCTCGCTGATGGGTCATAATATTTGCACTATCCTCTCTCCCTTGTAGAATGAAATCTGAATAATACCATTTTAAATGATACTTCATGAAGACTTGGTGCCTTTCTTAGTGGGATCATGACAGATCAGTGCCTTCCAGTGCAAAACAGACTTCTATGCTAGTGGTAGCACCTAACTTTCGTGACACTTAACAGATGGATGTAGGCATTGTAGACGGCTCTCCATCACACCTGCCTTCAATGGTTGCCATAGAAAGAGCTGATTCTCCATCTGAAGAGAGCCTGGATTTTGACTGAGTAGAATTGCAAGAGTATCGTGTCTACATCAGACGTAATGATCAAACTCGTACAATCTAAACTTACATGGGACGACGTCTCATCTCATCTCACGAAGTTATTGCCCCATATTCAAAGTTCTATGACTATGTGATCAGATACATTTGAAGATTATTACACAGCATGGAGTACACAATCTCATGTTCTACGCTACTGAGTAGACTGAAAACTCTATGGCTGGGGGGAAAACAAACAAACAAACAAACAAATAAGCAAACAAATGCCAACAAACACCCCTCTCCTCTTCAACTAGGAAAACTATAACTCCACAGTTCTATTATTTACTTTACAGTATTTCAGATCACAGATGGCAGGACTAAAGAGTTGGTCCTTTCATATCCTCTGTAGATAATTAAACAACAACTTCTTTTTGGATTCATACTTAAAGTATTCTCCATTAATAAAGGAAAGCTTGCAATTTTAAGTGGGTTGTAATCAAATTAGATCTACTGCCTGCAGAAACAGTTCACAAATTCTTGGGAGATGGAATGAAGAATGCAACAACTGTGCAAAAATCTATATAAGGTTTTGGGAAATTACAATTAAGTCACCAAGGTAATTTAAAATCTATTCTAGGTAAGAAAGGGATAACTGAATCATCTGTAAATTACAGCAACAGATTAAAATAAATAGTAAATTATACTGGATTGTTGCAGCAGAATATATGCAGAGTATATGCATACATATTAATCACTGAAGTAAATGTCAGGATGTAATTGTCTAAAAGACAGACAAATCATTTCTCTTTCAAAAGTCAAAATGAGAATTTACTGGATTGAATTTCATTAACACTACTCTTAGCTAATGGTAAATTCTTTGTCATTATCATTTATTATTACCAAATATATAAAACAGGTTGCCCTTAACAATCTTCTTGTAAATTGCCTGAGAGTATAAAGTGTCAAAGATAATTATATAAGGATTTTGTAGTTCTTGATGGGTTTTATTCACAAGAGTCAAAGTGATTAGGCCTCAGAGATTTTTGAAGAGCGAAGCTGGAAATGAAGTGGGCATCTTCTTTCCTCTCCATAATGCTTATCATCATTCACATCTTATGTTCCTTGGCCTCCTTCCCAAAAGGAAGATGAGCTTATCTATTCATGACATAGGTAATTTTATTTGGGGATCAGGACTTGTTCTGATTTCAGCAAGGATGTCGCTTATTGTGGTAGGTTGATATGAGCCAGCATACAAGCACGCATCCTGCTTCTTGCTCTCTCCTTTCTGCTGAATGGGGAGGAAATAGAAGAAAGGTGAGAAGAATCATGGATCAAAATAATGATTATTTAATAGGAAAAGCAAAAGCTGTGTGCATAGGCAAAGCCAAGAGAGGAGTTCATTCACAGGAATGACACTGGAGCTGGACAGGCAGATGTCCAGCTGCTTCCTGAGAAGCAGGACCTCAGTATACATAACTGTTGCTTGGTAAGACAAACACCATGACCACAGGCTGCTTCCACTTCTTCCTTCTTTCCCTGATCTTTCAATTGTTCAGCAGGATGTTATGGAAAACTCGTTGGCCAGTTTGAGTCAACTTTCATGGCTGTGTCCCCTCCAACAACTTGTTAATCGCCAGCATGTGTGGGAGGTGGGAAAGTGAAACATTTGATGCTGTGCAAGCATTGTTCAGCAGTAAGCAAAACATTGGTGCATTATCAAAACTGTTTTAGCCACAAATCCAAAGCAGAGCACTGCCCAGGCTGCTGTGAAGAAAGTAACTTCATCCAAGGCAGATTTTGCACATTTACGCAGCACGATTCTGTGGGTTCCACTGGATCTTGATCCTGCTTATTTAGTGATTTTTGCTCTTACCATGCATATGTTGCCCTGTGCCCCACTAGTGTACATATAGCAAAATTTGCCTCATGGTTTAATATTAACTATTGAAGCTCAGTACTGTTAAAGTAACAATGTTACAAAAATGGTTTTATACACCGGTCTGACACCCTTTTCAAGTACCCTTTTGTTTTAAGGGAAGCAAAAATTCACTTAATCTTGCACAGTCTGCTTCTACTCTGGAGACACAACAGGCTTCTGCTTTGGCTATAGAGTCTACAAAAACTTAGTGATAAATATAACAGAAGAAACTTCTACAAAGAACATTCTGACTGTTACTAACCCAGATGATAAGCCAAATTCAGTTTAGTTTCTAAAGTATTTAAAATCCTACAGTCCGCTTTGTACAAGATCATTTCAAGAGAGGAAGTCTGGTCTCATAAATACTTCCCATAATGCTTTATTAATTAATTTATTTTGTTTTCAACAGAAGTACATGTGGAGGTATAAAAAAAAATCAAACTTTTTGAAGACCGAGTGTTCATGTTAGCAAACAGGTCAGACTGTAACATTAAAAAGAACGGTTTGTGGGCTTATGGGCCCCAAAATAGAATAGCTATCTTTGACCAACATGAAGGGCACCACTGAAAAAAAAATATTCAAGGTAATTACTACAACTACTACCTAGAAAGAATAGGAAAAAAAGCTATTTCAACTTCCTATTGTTCTTAATAGCCCCCATTCAAAGGTTAAAATCAGAAATACAAGAATTAAATGGAAAAGATGACCTCTTATAGTTACCTCCTATTAAGCTTTCGTAGAGTACATCAAGTAACAATGTAATACTTTGCTCCCCACATTTTTCCAGATGAATTAATAACAGAAAATGAGTCACAATTAATGGATAGCTCATTTTGAGTGTATTCCATACACTGCTCAAACATATAAGCTTATGCAAAGAATAAAAAATAGTTTTGTAATAAGATTTGGAGTCTTCTAGCTAGGTAGAAGCTTTGCTAATATATTAAAGAAGTTTCATACTGTTATTTTCAGATAAGCTCTTTACCTATATCTAACTGGTAAGGACAATAATCTCATGGCTAATAAATGTCACATTTTGTATTATATATATTTAAAGTCATATTAATGCAACAAAACGTTTTACTCCAATAAAATGAAATTAATCATATTATATGGTAAAACCCCTAAACTAACTGCGTTTCAAAAAGTAGAATAATTTTTAAAAGGAGTTTTCTGGTATTCTGTCAAGGTAAAGATATGTATTTCTTAATATACATCACTGCCATACAACAAAGTCAGAATTAAAGATAATTCATAACGGAGAAACAGATAAGCTCTGTGTTGAGTAAAGCTCTTCAAGGGTGACCAAATTGCTCAGTACTTACATGTCTCTAATTTCATGGATTGTTTACATTCAGCTTTTAGAATTACTTGGATTATGTGGAAATACGAAGTTTTTCTACAGAAATCAAACTCTATTTCTATATTGCTCATAAATTCTCATTGATTACTGGTGATTGATTACTATTATTCGTGCCTCGAGCAAGAATACTGTGTCTGCCCTGGGAGATAAAAGTTTCAGATTTGTATTCAAGAGGATAAAAGTTTCAGACGTGTTCAAGAGATCCTCTGGGTGAAGCTACAGAATTTGGCCTAAGGCAGACTTTTAGCACAACAATTGAGAATTTGCAATATATTTGCAAAATAGCAAATAGTATTCGTCTTTACAGCCTGTCTGCACACATATTTAATTTACAGGAGAAATTATCAACAGAATTCAATTGCATAATTCTCAGTACCTTACAGACCATACTGTTGCCAAAGTCTGGTAAATACTAATGTTGCTCTTTGCAACTAAAGAATTGAAAAGAATATTTAAAATATCAGACAGATCTGCACTAGAAATTGACACTGAAAATACAATATGCATTCATGCTCCCACGTGCACTCTAATACATGCAAAATTAAAACTGAAAGGAATTGGAGAAGGTATTTTCAGCTTAATGGCTCATTCTGTGGACAAGCCTTAGTTTTCTAGAATAAGAGTATTACAAACAAATAAATCATCAGGGACAATTTGTAATTTAATCATGCTCCAAAGAGCATTAGCACTAACTTGTCTCAGGCCAAGAGTCTGCTTTCAGTAGGAAGTATTCATAAAATGAAAGTCATAGCGTTTTTGTGACATGTCAGTTTTAGTGAGGCTAGTCATTTCTGATTTCACACATATTTACATGAAATTTATAACTTTTAATCAAAATTACTTTAGCTACAGCAGAAAGATGGAAAAATGCATGTGTATAAAATGCTATATAATTGGATGTAATACATTGTTTATACTGAATAGTTGATAACGTAAAATTTAACAATATCAGGCTTGTAAACAGTACAAATACATTTTCTTTTATGCAAAATTTAATTATGAGGAACTAATATAAATATAAAATGATGAGCATATCTAATCTGAAAGCATTTTGCAGATATGGATATTATTTTTCACCTGTAAAAAAGCAGTGAACAGCTGATAGCTAGAGGTAGAGTATTACTCACTGCATCACTTCAGATGGTTCCTCTCCCTTAAGTTAATTTGTTGGTTTGGGTTGGGTGTTTTTGTTTGGTTGCTTGGTTGGGTTTTTTCCTGCATTCATAAAATCAGAAATAAATATGCAATGTCTTACAAAAAATAAAAGATCACAAATTACTGTAGCTGTGATCACAGCATTACAACTGAGCATCAGATTAGTGAATTACGAAGAAATATGCACACACTCTGTATCTTTTAATTTACAGTTTCACAAATTAGGAAATCAGTGCAATTGTTTAGGTTTAGATATTCTACTATAAACTCTGAATCCAAAGTGGAAAGAATTCACCTCATTATCTATAATAATTATTTATGGATGACAAACTCTTATATCAGTTTTGCTAACCTATAGGGAGAACAATCACCTGACAGAGACTGATACTTGACACATAGGCTTTTATAAATTTTCTCATTATCTTGGATTCAGATAATGTAGCAGCCACATCAGGTTTCCCAGCCTTTGCATATTTTCATTACATACATGACAGTGCAATAGATCATAACATAATGCTTCTCAGAAGCCTTTCACTCATATTTAGCTTATGTCTGTGTTGTCTCGCAAAACACACTTCTGAGAACCAAAATGAAGTATATTTATTTTAAAAATCTCTATATCATGATGTTCAAAGAAACACTGACACTGGATATCCATCCTTTGGATGGATACATTTCTTATTAAGTCACACATGTGTTGCTTTGTCTCATTGAGGCAAGATACCCATTTTCAGTTTCATCCAAAAGTTCAGGTTTATATGTTGATACTCAAAGTCCTCCAAATATGGAGAGAAAAAATTAAAAAGGAAAGAAAAAGAAAAAGAAAAAGAAAAGGAAAAAGAAAAAGAAAAAGAAAAGGAAAAAGAAAAAGAAAAAGAGGAGG
>VZRE01013787.1:0-17875 GCA_013396775.1 Cephalopterus ornatus | reverse complement strand
GAAGGAAAGGGAAGGGAAAGGAAGGGAAAGGGAAGGGAAAGGGAAGGGAAAGAGAAGGGAAAGGGAAGGGTATAGCAGGAAAAAATAAGATTAACTGAATCTGGGCCAAAGCATGAAGAGTCTTTTCCTAGATACCTTGTTCTATTGAAATAGTAGCTTGAATTAATAGTCTATTTACTAAGCCAGAACATTGTTTCAGCTTCTTCTATTTTTATATCAGTATCAGAGTTTACTTCTTCTTGGCACATTATTTCATTATAAGCCAAAACAGAAATTGTCTAGAATGTTATTAAAATTTGAAACACAATTTCTGCAATATTCTCTCTCTCATAAAACAATAGTGGTTTTAGATAGTGCATTAGTGTAATTGTTTGGGGTATTACATGTCATTTTCTAAGTTTTATTTCAGTGACTTTTTTTATCAGTCTGTCATTTGATACAGAAGGCCAGCAATGACATTTCAAGCAGAAGAGCTTGCATATAGTATTCTTGGAGTTCAGAATTTTATTGTCCATCCAGGAGTTTCCAAGACTGACATTTTTCTCCTAGACTTCAATTGCTTTTTGAAGAGACAATATAAAACACATTTCCCCCTACATAGCACTGAATGCTAAAGTGCTGAAACCATCACATTTCAAGAAATGCAGGTCCCATTGTACTGTAACTATCTTGCCAAGATAATAGACAAAATAATATTAGTCTTGAAATGAAAAAGACATATAAACTCAGCATTAAATAATAAACCTGTTGATGCCGTACATCTATCCTATGCAGTTTATACTGATGGTAAAGATCCATGTGGGTATTCGATGCTGCCTTATTAAACCTCTCATGGCTTTCCTAGATTTAATAATCCAGTAGTGAAGATGTAACATTACAAAAACTCAACATAAACAATTGTAGAGGAACTCTAATAATTTCCCTGAGTTCAATATGGCTCATAGAGTATTTCCCACGGCTCAGAGACAGTACACTCTCTTTACGCAAACTCTCAAGGGAATGGAAAAGTAAAGATAGGCAAATGTGTAACACTTCATCCCATTGGAGATGAAGTGTTCACCACATAAGGGAACTGCTAAAGATTCAAAAGAAAATATTTTATTTTCAATAGATATAATTCAGCTCTTTGATGGCACAGCTGAGCCAGGAAGTGCAGTATGGTGCCTAGAAGTCTAGGCATTGCCTGTTCTGTGTCATAACTGCTGTTTTGACTATACGCCTGGAGATATCTTCAATATAAAATTCATTGTTACTGAAACAAGAAGCCTATAAAAATGGTCAGTAAATATTGCTCAACTCCAATGTCAGGTAGGAGGGTATATCTGAAGGTATACTGAGATGGTTGTCTTGCCATGGTAGTATTTCCAGCCCATTTTGAAGGTGTTTTCCAAGGAGAAAATAACCTGTTTTTCTTGCTTTCATGGCACATCTAGTCCATTGAAGTCCAGAGACTGGAAATAAAACACAGCAAGGGACCTACAGAGTTTGAAGCATGTCTGGTGGTGTGTTCACATCCCCTTCTGTGTTTGTAACTATCCTGAGAGAGGGAATGTCTCTTCTCAGTCACAATCAGTGTGGTCCAAACAGTAATGGAGTCTGAAAACACATTGTAAACCAAGTTTTATTGAGGCAGTAAGAAAAATGAGCAAAAATATTCCCATATGGTCATAGAATCATAGAATGGTTTGGGTTGGAAGGGGATCTTGAAGATCATCCATTTCCACCGCTCCCTGCCATAGGCTATTTGGAATCACAGAATCACAGAATATGCTGAGTTGGAAGGGGCCCAGAAAGATCAAGTCCAACCCTTAGCCCCGACCATCCCCAAGAGTCACACCATGGGCCTGATAGCATAGTCCAAATACTTTTTGAAATATGACAGGCTTGGTATTGTGCCCACTTCCCTGAGGAGCCTGTTCCAGGGCCCAACCACCCTCTGGGTGAAGAACCTGTATCTAATATCCAACCTAAATGTCCCCTGACATAACTTCAGGCCATTCCCTTAGGTCCTGTCACTGGTAACCACAGAGAAGAGATCAGTGCCTCTCCCTCCTCTTCCTCTCACAAGGAAGGTATAGACTGCAATGAAAGACCTCTCAGTCTCCTCCTCTCCAGGCTTAACAGACCAAGTGACTTCAGCCATTCCTCATACAGCTTCCCCTCAAGGTCCTTCACCATCTTTGTTGTTCTCCCTTGGGCACTCTCTAATAGCTTAATATCTTTGTTATATTGTGGTGTCCAAAACTGCACACAATGAGGTGAGGCCTCACCAGTGTAGAGCAGAGCAGGATAATCCCCTCCCTTGACTGGCTGGTGATGCTTTGCCTGATGCCCCCCAGGACACGGTTGGCCCTCCTGGCTGCCAGGGCATTGCTGACTCATATTCAATCTGCCACTGACCAGGACCCCCAGGTCCCTTTCCGTGGCACTGCTTTCCAGCATCTCATTCCCCAATCCTTACAAACATTCAGCGTTGCCTTATCCCAGTTACAGAATCCAGCACTTTTCCTTGCTGAACTTTGTCTTCGTAATGTTAAAAATTTGTAGCATATTCAGAATTATTTCCATTTTTTGTTGTCTTTCTTATGATAAGGCTTCATCACTGCACTTATTAAGAGTATTGACATTACTGCGCTTATTAAGAGTATTGACATACATAAATATTATGAATTGCTTATTTTACAGACTCATAAAGCAGCTGAGGATGGCAGGGACCTCTAGAAACCCTCTGGTTCAATCCCTGCCTTAAGTAGCATCAGCTGGAGCCATCTTCTCAGGATTGTCTCCAGCTGGGATTTCTGTATCTCCAAAGATGAAGAGTCTAGAGCCTCTCTCGGCAACCTGTTCCAGTGTTCAACAAAAATTGTCATAAAGTTTTTCCTTATGTTCAGATGGTATTTCAGTTTGTGCCTGTGGTTTCTTGTACTTTCACTGAATACCACTAACTCAATTGTAAGCAAAAATGTTTTCAAGATATTAATATGGCATGACACTAATGCAAATGAATGTTTGTTGAATAAAAGATGTTGGGGAAAATATTTGTACTATACGGAGTACCAACTCTGGCACAGGACTGTGTTCTTTTCAGTCGGCCTTTTCCTTTCCATGTTTGAGAATACTCTCCTGACCTTTCTGAGGTAGCATCATATCGTCAGACAGGGAGAAAGTTCTCTCCTCCTCAAGAGTCCTCCTTTCAACCATTCAGAGAGTTCACTAACTACATGGTCTTCCATGGTCCACAGACAGGTCTCCAGACCAGGAAGACAGCCCCTGATAGCGCAATATGACAGAATTATTTTTGCTTCACATCTTGCATGTAGATAAAGTAATTTATGAATTGTACTGATGAGAACCTTGAATAAATGTTATGAGGCAGCAAAATTCAAGTGCTTCTTAACATGAAATATTTTTAGTCCAAATCCATGAAAGAGCTACAAAATCTACATTATGAAGGCACTAGCATATCACGTGAAATCAAGAAGTACTTTGCTGACTTGCAAATTTTTACTGACTCAGTAAAGATTGACATACAGTTCAATTCCCAGTCCTAGCCAAGAAATCTCATGCTCTTCCTTTTAAATACACCTCCAAATTCCTACAGCATTTTAAGTCACTGTGACTAGACTGTTATAAATAGGTTTGGGAATCCATGATGTTTAATATTTCCTTAGCCTAAAATCCCTAAGTAGCATATATCTTATAGGATTCAGTGACCGAATTCAGTTCTGGTGTTTATTTTCTGTGGGGTTATTTATTTATAATTGTAAACCTATGTCACCACCACAAGATTCATTTACATTTCTTTAGGTATCTGTTACATAGATGTCAATACCTGGGACAATTGCTTAGACTCTCCTTATAAATAATGGAGGAAAAATAGTACTCCTTGGAAATGCTTATCTGATCAATTTTAGACATGTACCATAGGATTAAATAAATCTATATTTAGAATTGCCTGTTTCTCTCTGTTGAGAGGTTAAATGACTGGTTTTGATATATATGTGTTCCTTTAGGACATTTAAAATTGATGTTCTCTCTTTTCTGTTTTCTGGTGACATTTGCTCATTCCGTTTCTCTGCCACTAAGAAGAAAAAGAACATCTTGTTTCAGAATGTTTTCTATTTTATGCAGCCCTTTTACACTCATAATTAGTGAGAAAAACAATTACTATCCTTTGCTGAAAGATATAATTGTCCATAAATTTCATAAGTTCTTAATTGTACATTGTATATACGTGCTTGGGACAAGATTATTTGACTTCTCCATCCATCAATATATCCCTGTGCCACCTTTGACTTGAAAGTTTGAATTGTGTAGTGGGTTGACCTCGTCTTACTGCCAAGTGCCTACCAAGCTGCTCTATCACTCCCTAACTCAGAGGAGGGAAAAATAAGATGAAAAGGAACTTGTGGGTCAAGATAAAGGCAGTTTAATAAAACAAAAGCAAAGTCCAAACATAGAAGCAAAGGAAAACAAAATACTTATTTTCTACTTCCCATCAGCAATGCTCAGCCACTTCCCAGGAAGTAGGGCTTCAGTAGTGCAGCAGTTGCTCCAGAAGGTGAATATCATAATAATAAATGTCACCCCCTACCCTAACTGTCTTTTAGCTTTTATTTCTGAGCATAAATTATATGGTAAGAAAAATCCCTTTGGTCACTTTGGGTCAGTTATGCTGGCTGTATCACTTCCTCAGATTTTGCTCAGTCCAAGCCTTCTGAGTGAGACAGGAATGTTGGAGAGACGGTCTTGATTCTGGTGTACAAATACACAGCACAGCATGGGCTGTTTTGGGGAAAATTAACTCTATCTCACTAGACCCAATATATTGGAAGAAGAAGACTACAACCACGTATTTATTTTCCAAGAATTTGGATAGGAACTCCCACTTTCTTTAAAGATCTGACTGAACATCAAAAGCTCAAAACTGCTCTGAGGCATGGGTAAAGATTAGGGTTTCTAAACTGATATTCAGATTCCTGTCTGATAGATGATTAAGTCCAGGTGGACTTAATTTACCTGGATTAGCAGCTGAAAACCAGTAGAGACCTGGTGCCTATTATTTTCTGTGTCCATACACAGAAACATACACATCTTGAAATTATATTCTATCTTTTGTCTTTATTTCATATGTAATTATCACTTATGACAGCACCCACGAAAACAAGTACATGATGAAGCATATTGGGTTAAAATGTACCATGGAAAACTATCGACACACTGTTATTAAAACACATAGTGAAACTAGACTATTGATCAGCCAGGCCAATAGATCTCTTATCAGTTAGGAAGTGCCATAGAAACAAACTGGTTTGTTCCAGTGGAAAGTCTCACTTTCCATTAACACACTGTTAGAGGTTTTTGCCTTGTTAATCTCTATAATTTTCTACTGGAGAAGTAAGCCAGGAAGCAGTAACAGCACATTCCTCTACATCAATACAAGTTTAATGTCCACAGCCCTTAATACCCCATAGTTTTAAATTTATCCCAAACTCATAAGCTTATCTGCTTGGTGTGTGTGGAGGGGTTAAATTAAGTGAATGGAGCCACTATCCCCAAAGGTGTTCAAGAAACGACTGGATGTTGCATAGTACTATGGTCCAGTTGACAAGGTGGTGATTGGTCAGAGGTGGGACTCGATGATCTTAGAAATCATTTCCAACCTTAATGATTCTGTGATTCTGTGGGAAATTATTGGTAGGTTTAATGAAATTACTATTTTTCTTCTAGAAGCTGTGTATTCATTAATAAAATAATAGATGAAATCAGTAGTTTTTCATTATTTTTCTGAAACAATTTAGTATCACTGATATCTTGCTCATGTTCCTGGTCTCCTTGTTTGTTATTCTTCGTTATTTGTATAGTTCATATTTTAATATGTTGTGTCAACATGGTGTATAAATTGTTATTGTCTGATATTCTAAATTTTATAGCTGAAGCAACAGAGAGACAGTCTTTTGTACACATGGCTTTGGCAGCTTTATATTTGCATCAATTATTTTTGTGAAGATATTTTAAATTTATCAGAATTCTAGCATTACTTGCATTTCGACTTTATACTGGTATGCGTTGAAAAATATAGATTTACTTCTCATAAGTGCAGTTACAATAACCTAATGTCCTTGAGATTTTGTGTATTTATTTTTACACCAAGATTTTTTTTGGGTCTACAAACCTCATCCACCCATTCCTCTTCCTGTCAGGAAAAATAAGGACAACTTTTCAAATTCTCTCTTTCCTTGTGTATCTATTTTATGTCTGTGTTCCATCACATACCAAACCTTGAAACTAGGAAAAAGTTTCACATTTATAGTATGATATTGCTTCTTAATCTGGCAGACTGTATTGAATCAATGGAAAAATATCTCTATTATTGTTTTTCTTTATATAATAAAAATAGTTTACTAAAAAGAAACTTATAGACAATTGTCATATTAATAATTTTCAAGTAAATAAATAAATTTTATATATTAAATTGTATTCAAATCAGGTATCAACACATCAACACCAAAATCCATACTTCATGTTTCTGTTTGAATTTCTCTAAATAATACTAAATTTTATTTAGATAATGAATGTTCTATGTCGCATTTCCAAGTCTTGCTGTATACTGTAAGTTATATGTTTGAATGGATATATTTCTCCTCATTCCTATAACAATACTCGCCAGGTTTATGTGAGAAGGGACCCCAGTAGATAGCTAGATAACATACAATTATTATTCCTAAGATTTCCAATGCTTTAGTAATCTGTCCCAAGGCATCTTTTTGTTTCTAAGGGCTTGTGGTGAGTTGACCCCAACCAGTAACTAAGAACTTACCAGTCACTCACTCACTTATCCTGCTTCCAGTGGGATAGAGGAGAGAACAGGAAGAGCAAAAGCATGGAAACTTGTGAATCGAGATAAAGATTATTTAATAAGTGAAGGAAATGAAAGAAGAAAGAAAGGAAAAGAACCCACCTCACCCCAAAACTCAAAGTCCCAAGTGATGCAAAGGCAACTTCCACCCACAGAATAAACATCAAAATTTTCACAAAAGTAAAATGTAATATTTTTTTTGGCTTCATCTTACATTTCTTTAACTTTAAAATTCTGGTTTCACTACCTAATATTTGTGAACCATATTTCTGAGCAGCGCTCTTTGGATATCTACCAGAGCAGAAAATTACATAAAATTAGATTATTGTGAATTAAAAAAAGAGAGGAAACAGTGCTAAAAAAAAAAACTAAAAAGAAACCAAACCAAAACGAACAACTAATAAAATATATAGCAAGCCAACAGAAAGGATCTCATTAGAATTCTACACTATCAGGAATTACCTTACCACATTCAGCTGGTGATGAAAGGGAAACAAAACTGGTAGAGGTTATAAGGATATTTTCTCCAACTGTACTTTCCATGTGCTGTGGGTAATATGCACTGAGGATTAGCAAGCAGAAGCATACACTGCTCCATTCCATGGCTTCATAGGATAAGTTATATTTTTTTTTTTTCTGTGATGGGGCTGAAAATTGTATTGGTGTCAATGAGTCCTAAAATGTAGTATTTCTCTGTGTAAGAATGATTAGTAAAGCAAAGTGCTAAAAAGTTATAGAAAAGTGGCTAACTCTGCTTCCTCTTTTTTCGCTCATAAGTGTTTCAGCCTTCAAAATCTGGAGGAGCCAGGAGCTGAGTGTGGTGGCTCTGATTGCTTAAGTATGGTCTCAGGCATCCCTGGAGATCCTCCATAGTCAGGTGCCCTCAAAGGTATAGTCGTCTTGTCCCATACTGGCATGGTTTGGTCTTAATCTGTTGGTAGACTGCTTCAAGACGTTGCTTGCTGATGCGTGTGGCAAATATTCTGGTATAAATTTAGTTCTGCTGTTTCTGCCTTTTACATATGGGTGATATTTTTTTCAAAACACCTTCCTAATTGTGCTTTACCCAATGGAAGCTTTCTCCCTAACAACTACTTAGCAACATACCACAGACCTCCAATATCAACCTGATTATTCAAGTGATGTCAACTCAGCAGTCCAAGACAGGGAGGAAGTCAAATGAGGTGAATTCCAGCCTAACATTCTTGTCCTGTTTGCCTTAGAAGCTCTAAGGTTTCTGTCATTCTCTACAGACTCGCTTTGAAAAATAGTTTCCTTGAGAGTACGTTGTATATCCTCTTTCACTCTTTAAGCTAGTGAGATCATGACTGCAGAGTTTGTCATACTGACAGCAGCTCCCTGTAAAAGGTCAATGTCACCACGTCCAGAGTAAATGAGATATTTTTTCTTCTTGTTGTGATACCTCCTATTCTTTTTATAACACTGCACTGTAAGACTGCCTCTATCCATACTGACGTTTTGAAAGCCGGGGTTGCAGATCACAGCTGCAGTTTCTTTTATGATATTTTGAGATCTTTTAAGATACTTTTGAGGTTTTGTACTACTGTCCCACTCCTAGAAATTAATTTGGGGGGGCCATTGGTTTTCAACTGCAGGGATAAACATACTCTTTTTTTAAGCAAAAAAGTCTGTCTAAATGGACAATAGTTCAGTCAAGTTAAATAATTTACATCATATTCAGTTCTTTAAAGGCACATCTGACTTTGAATGGGTGACTGTACCAAAGGTAGAAATAACATAGGATAAGTTATACTGAGCTGGAAGGGACCTACAGGACCATTGAGCCCAACTCTTGAGTCCAGACAGGGTAAAATGAAAGTTATACCAAATATCTAGCAGTGTTGTCCAAACGGTTATTGACCACTAACAGGATTGGGGTCATGACCACTTCCTTGGGGATCTTTTGCCAGTGCCTGGCTACCTGCTCAATAATAATGATAAATAAATAGTGTAAATTCCTCAATAAATAACTCCTTAATAAATTCCTAAATAAATACTGTAAATTCCTCAAAGTAGCTTGCTGTCTGTATTCTCCTAAAACTATCCTTAGACATTTTTGTTGTGATTGAATAATTACTAAGATGTATCCCATCAGACTTCTTCCTTCCGTTTCAGAATTGAGAAAAATCAATCCACAGTAACCTATCTTTCAGCATTTTAATGCTCTCTTAATACAGACTTTGCTTCTTTAATAAATCTTCTTTTTAAGATGTCTTTAAATAAAATTACAGAACATAGATAAGTCATCTTGAATTTTAATACAGAATAATATAAATACTGTTTATTCTGCTTGCTCTTCTATTGATAATATCATGTATAAAGCATAGTTTTCAAAAAACACTCTTCTTAAACATCACTTGTTTAGCTATTATGTTTGAACTAAACTAATCGCCCAGCCTGTCTCACCTTACACTTACATTAAATAATTTCAAACGCTGTTGAAAAAACTCACATATATTCTCACCTGAAGTTACCTCACTTAGAATGTCTTCTTGAAACCAAGACAAGTCTGTGGTAGCTGCAGCTTTCAAAATTATTATTTCATTTTGACAGCAGTGCAGAAAGTGTTCTGAAATTCATGTTTTTATGGTAAATATCAAGCGAGTTCAGTTACCAAAACTCAGAGAATTTTAAGATATTTATTTTTCTGATTTTATATTAAAATCAGATTGACTAGACAGTTTTGTTTATGCTACTGGAAGGAAGTATAAATGTCTCAGGGTATTCAAAGATATAGGAGAAATACTTCGAGGAGTGCCACATAACTAATTGAAAATTAATTGAAAATAGGTGAACTCTTTGTTTTGTATTTTGTTCCATTTTAAAGTAAATAAGATGTCTCAATAAATCTTCCTTTAATTCTCCTCTGTTTTTAACATGTAAAAATAACCAGGATTGTATTGTGTGTGTTCAGCTTCAAAGAATAAATTATACACAAATACTTTGGGAAACTGCTGGGTCCCTAGAAGCTATTTGTATACTCTGGAGTAACAGCTTTGCAGTAAGCACAAAAAATACTCAAAAATATGTGAACCATAATTGAGCCAATTATCACACATCTGTAGATTAATGACTCACTAGATGTGATAGCCACTTCTATCAGCTTTCACTAACACAGTTATAGGTATCTTCTGATGAAAGAACAGCAATTTTTATGCATTCAGTAGAAATTATTTTTGTCCCTCTCTCAGAGCAAATTTTTTATATTTATAGACAAAATATTTCTTCCTATCAATAAAGATGTTTTGAGTGACAGCTGACCTTGTTCATCAGCTTGTGACTTGTATGACTTGTATTTTATAAACAGACAACAGATAGCTGATCCCTGTTGTCTTAAAATTATTCCAGTTTTCTTCCAAAAAAGCAGAAAATATACAAGAAGTAAAGAATTATATCATCATTAATCAAGTTTATAACAAATCCTTGCCTTAAAAATGTGAATTCTATCATGAGAGTAAGAGTCTGGATGATTTTTCCACTCTTCAAGATTGAAAAACATAAAGCATTGAGCTGTGGATTATTAGGAATTTATTTTCTGTTACATGGTGTATACCAAATTAGAGATCCTTGCTCAATAATTCTTTATTTGATATGATTATTATATGCTGATATTATTGTTCTGGGGTTTTTTTCTTTTTTTTTTCTCCTGCAACATTCTGCCAGCAACTTGAAAATTAAGAAGTATCCTGCCACTGACCTTTAAGAAAATAAATTGCATTATAAGGAGGACATATCTGCAATGTAATAATACTGATTAAATGAAAAAATACTTAAAATGCTGTTTACAGTACACTTACAGCCCTGAAAACATCAGCTCATGAAGGATCACTGTATTTTTAGGCTTTCCTCTTAAAGGCAATGCAGTACTCAAAGTGTGGCCATGTCAAAGCCTAACAGAGGTAAAATTATTTCAGCATCTTTTGTATTTCTACTCTCCATGTTCCAAGAAGGACTTAGGATAGTTAGAGGAAGAATAGAGAATAGCAACATAAGAAGTGAAGATGTTGTCTTGTGAGGAAGTGCTATAAAGGATGGTATTCTTCAATTTAGAGAGGAGAAAAAATGAAGAGAATTATGACAGAGGTTTACTAGTCATTAAGCATCTTGATTAGCTGTTCTCAAACACAATCGGAAGCATTCCGCTAAAGTGCTGAGAATCTGATTTGAATAAATATGACAGAGTACTTGACACAGTGGGGAATAAACTGTAGCTTGCTCCTGCAGGACACTATAAAAGCAGGCAGTATCATAAATTTAAAAAAAAAAATGGGCCAATCCAATGGACAACAAGCTCATGAAGAGATCATAAAATAATTAGTCAGAGTCCTAATACAGAAATTGTACTGGGAGCATGAGGTAAATCCACTGCAGAAAGTGATCAAGCTGAACAGTTTATCTTACTACTGCTGCCAGAGACTCCAGTCTGGGCTAAAGGGAGCATTAGTTTGGCCCAGCAGGGTTTTTCTTGTGTTCTTCCAACCTCTCCTGGACCCCTGGGAGTTTCCAATTCTTGATAGAAAATACCTATAATTATTTTTAACAATTTAAAAAATAGCACAATAGAGAAAATGGGCAAAGTTACAGACAATTCTAAAGGTGTCTATTGCCTTTTATTTATCATCCAGATCAATTTAATACTTTTAGTAATTAAAGGGGTTTGTAGGTTTGTTTCTTTTTTATTTTAAAGTATACCACCTCTTCTCAATATGGGTCATGGCATCACCACAGGCAACAAAAGTTTCAGAATAATAATGTCTTCCTGCTGTTAAATAAAGGATGAGAGAGTCTAAAACAGAATTTAAACACAAAATTCTGAGAGCTCCTGATCATCTGGCAACTAGTCCCAAATACCTACACTTGAAAAAAAATTCTGAGAACATGTCTTACAGAGATCTAGATTATAGTTTTAAGGTGATTAGAGAAGTCTTCCCTAAAAATAAGAAAATAATGATTGTCTTTTTTTTTCCTATTTGTAAAATTAGAAACAGGGAAGAATATTTAAATTTACAAAACACAAATTTAAATTACATTCATCTGAAGTCAAATTTCTAAGAAATTTCTTCAGTCTGAAAAACTCATATCCATAGATTGAAACATGGAACTACCCGAGTTTGTGCCTAAATCGAATTAAATTTGTTGGGATCAACAATTACCTTTAATCTTAACTACCTGATTTTGAGTTTATTTCTTATTGTATCTATTTTCCAAGCGCATGTTTACGAACATTTAAGACATGATCTTAAATCTCTTCAAGACTTGATTTTTCTTAGAGGAAATACATTTGCACAAACTATATAGGTGTTAGAATTCAAACTAAAAAAAAAAAGATAATTCAGAAAAGAAATATAAAAATCTGCAATATCAGGGCAGTACTCCAGTGGAAGGCATATAATAAGCATATCTTTCAGGAAGAACTCTTTTAATTTTTAGGCAGAAGGGGTACTGAAATTCAGATGTGTATCTTTGGACGTTTCCAGAGTAACAAAAATTTTTGAAGGAAAGTTCACTGTGTCGTGTTTTTTATTTGATCATATAAAAGAAATAGTTTTCCAAAACTTGTATTGTTTTGCCATTATCTTTCATTTTAAAAACCTTAGAATATCTGAATACCCTGTTGAAAAAATCTCCCTTTTTTTTAACTTTAGAAGAAAGCAAAGTATCATGATGTAACCAAAGCAGAGGCCTTTAACACCTATATCTAAATGTGCTCATCAGGATTAAATTACTATTAGCTATAATCTAAGAAGGCTAAGAGGGAAGACAGAACTAAACAAGAGAAGCAGGAGCAGGAGCAGGAGAGAATCGCTTTTTGAGAGTTACAATATCATACGTATCAGGGAAACAACACAAGACCATTTTGGTTTCAGCTTCTTTCCTAAAGTTCACAAACCTGTATGATCACACATAGAAAAAACAAGGATTTTAACTATTAAAGTTATGTGATAATTGTCTATATTGTAAAATATACTTGCAGACAATGTAGAATATGTGTTAAAGACTAATGGTTTTGTACATGTCATAATGATGATTAATATTGTGTATGAACAGAGAATTTGTAAAATTCATTGTCAATAAATGTAGCAAAATGTCAGTTTAAGATTTGAAACTGGCCTGATTTGTCAGTCTTTTAAATGCTCTCATCAGAGTAATTACATTATCTATCTCTGTATTTAGTTTCAATAAAGGATCAAGACTGTATGAAAATTATTTTTTCATATGCATACATACAAATCACTTATTAATGCCTATGTTTATATCAACATTTTTATCCAGAATGTGATTTTTTAACTGAATTTACACATCATCTCCATTTACTTCATTTTCCTTTGTTTTTTAGGAAGATTTTCATCTCCGAAGATTTTCATCTCCAAATATTTCTTGAGAGCAAACTAAAGCACAAACTCTTCCTAAGATGCATATATTAGAAACCCTATATGTTAGAAACCCTAGTGAGCCCATAAAGGTGCTCATGGATAGCTTTGAATCACAGATGAGCTGAGGACATTCGGTTCAGGGAACCAAATGGTACTGATAAGAAGTACAAACCTCAACCATGAAGTCAGCACAAAACACATCAATGCACTGACACTCTCCTATGGCAATCAAATATCTTACTTAAATAATATGCAATATATACTTAAGTTACAAGCTAATAATATAGAAGCCTCAATGCCAAAGGTAGATAACATGCCATTAATCTTAATCTTCTTTTCCTGAATGAAGATCATTTATTCATTCTTTGTACATTTTGAAATGTTCATCAAGTAGGTTGTCACTGTGGTAGTCTACCTCTCAACTGGAAGTCAATAATACAAGTTAACCAGTGTGTATTTTGTGTTTAAGATGAATAGAAAAAGACTTGTGAACATTGCATACACAGAAATAGAAAAATTATCCTCTGTGTTCACTAAAGCTGCAATATGAAACTAGGTTCTGCTATCTAGCAAAATCAAAATAAATGAAGAATGTGTATTTTTTTTATGAAGCTAGTATGAACCACTGCATCACCTAGGAAAGGGAGAGAGTAAATGGGATATATTTGTGAGGAAAAGTAACTAGGAGACTTTGATTCTTTGGGCTTATTCTAGACTGTCCTACAATATAGTGCAACAGAACAAAGACAAGTACATGCTGTGCAAATTCCCTACATAAGTGTTAAGTGAATGTGATTTAAACAGATATTTTTTTTGTTAGAAAGCACAGTCTGGAATTTTCCACTGAATATTAAGGGTCAAGAATTTGCCAATGCATAAAAATACTGCCACAATGATATGAATCAAACTCTATGGTATTGTTCCCTGAAACTAAAATGTCACAGCAAGGAATATATAATAAGTCCTAGAAACTGATTAGTATATCGAAAGCAGCAGAGAATTTGGTCTTATATCTTAGCATCTGAGAGAGCAGATGTTGTGGTCTGATATACAAACAGCAAATTGAGTTGCTTAAAAATAATTCTTTTTAAATTAACATGTAGAATAGGACAGAATAAAGAGACTAGATATTCACTGAACATCTGCTATTTTTGTGTCATTCAGGTGACTCACATACCTACATTTTCCCTGGGGATGCCAAGTTGTTAAAGCCAACTTCTACTATAAGATTGATGCCAGTGGAAAATGTGCATAAATTTGACTTCAGTGAAAAGTGTCATTTCAATGCATTTCTTTTGCTCAAGCCCTAACACAAGGTTACATTCTGTCTCATTCTTTTTTTTTTTTTTTTAATTAACCCATTTCCACTGCTATTCTAGACAAAATAAATTTCTTTAATTACTGTCTGTGTTTAGAAAATCCCTGTTCTTGGGCAGATGAGCCTATCACATAAGGTAAAGGTGTCTGGATTCTTTGAGTAGCATGTAAATGGTTTAGCCCTGTAATGAGTTACACGTAGCATATTTGAATACATGCCTCTTCAGCATCCACAGTGCAACCTGGTACATTCAGCCTTTACCCAAATTTCCCTGCTGTATGGTGTTAAAATGGGACATAAAAGTATAATCAACAACCTGTGGCTGACTCAAAAATAGTCAGTGATGAATTTATTGCTTTCTTGAATTTGTTGCCTCAGTGTTTTGAAAGTGCTCTTCACACTGCCCTAAGTTAAGAGAATAATAGAAATTGGTTTACATTACAAAGCGTTCAACTCCTATGCTTTCAATGATCCTTCTATTTTTTCCTATTCTGATAAGGAAAATGTCCCCAATCCTTATGGCTTCCTTTTTCACACTTTTCCTATGGCCAGTGATGGATTTAGCAAACACTTCTACGGGAATGACGATATAATTTCTTTGTCTGCTTGATTTCTGAGTATCTAAATATCCTTTTATACTAACTGAAATAATCAAAATAATGCATAATAATTAGCCCACTGAAAGACATCATAGAAATCCTGAATATAAATTTGTATAGCTAGACAGCACTGGTGATGAGTCAGGAGACTGGTTTTGTAGATTCTTTTCCCTGAATTAAGGCTTAGTCATTAAAGCTCTTGGAAATAAATAAGCTTTTATTAATACATTTCAAATAATCTAATCTCTGAATACAGTAAATAGAATTCCTTAGCTGCAGAAATATATTTTAGCACAAAATTTCTTACTTCAAAATGATGGCTCTTCATTAAGCAAAAGAGTTTCCTACAATTATTTATTAGATTTGCTCTGTCATGACAGAAAAAAATATTATCACAGAGATAAAGAAAACAACTTTCTAGAAAGAGATATCTTGAACACAGAGAAAATTGTTTCACTAAAATAACACCCACCAATGTGAGTTTCAACAGCACATGCCTTAAAAAATAGGTACTAGAGATTAAAAAGGTATCTCAATCAAAAAATTCAAGGAGTTTAAACAGTCTGCACGTTATCTACTAAAAATCAGCAACAAGATTTTTGTTTGTGAACTATTTTCCTGACTACACAACATTTCAATTTCCCTGTGTTACGTAAAAAATTTAAAACTCAGCATAATTTGGGATGTGAAGATCCTTTTGGGTTTTCGGACAAGTGATGTAGCCAACATTAAAAAAAAAAAAAAAAAGAAAGGAAAAATAGGGAGAGAAATAAAATTAAAAGAAATAGAATAACAACACCAGAAAAGAAACTTAGACACATTGAGAAAGGCATTTCTATCTTGATTCTAAGGAAAAGTGTAAAAAAAACTTATGCTGTAAAAAAATATCAAAAAGAGAAACTTACATCTGGAGAAAAGAAATAGTCTTATCTAGTCCAGTTTATCTAGTGTTATCAGAAATTGGATTGTGTGATATTCTTGTAAATATACCAAAGAAACACTTTATCCTTTTTTCTTCTAACAGTGTAAGCTGACAGCTAGTTTCCTTTGACTAACATGTTTGGCAGAAAAAAGCATCACAGTTTTGAAACCAGAAAATATAAATTCACCAACCTTGTGATTTTTCCCATGAAGATGATTTTCACATGATCATTTTGTATAAGTCAAATAAAAGCTCCCAGGACAGTACCCCGTACCACTTTGACAATGTACAGAACAGAGTTACTCTACATATAGACTTTACAAAGCAAACATAGTCCGCATTTCTTTATTGAAGTTCATCCCTCAGAGAAAAAAAACCTTAACATTAACAAAACTGCTATTTCACATTTGTGATTCTCTCTTTTTGTTAATGTTAGATTTTGTGGAAACAAATATTGCAAACTACTAAGGCAGTAGCTGGAGAAATGAGCACTCCTTGCATGCAAACTATCTTACCTATCACCCCTTGGCAGTTGTGTTTTAGAAGACCAGAAGTTTAGACACTATAGTTGATAAAGGCTAAAGTAATGCAATTAAATTGATACTTGAATGTACCTGAGAAAAAAAGTAATGACTCAGCTCTTCCATTACTTTAGTCTTTGTTTATAATTGTAAGTGTACATATCTGTACATAACTGACAAGGCTGTCACACTGACTTCCCTGACTTCCACTGAAGTTCTGCAAAATATACAGAAATGGAATTACTGCTTCATGACGGAAACAAAATAATTTTTCCAATGTACTGTACTTTTCCCTAAACATTACAGAACTTTCTGATATAAAATCACCTTGCAAAAAACACGTCTTTTCAGTAGGAAAAGAAGGTCTCCTGTTAGTACTAATTAGATAATCAGAGCATCTCATACAGTCTTCTGAATTTATTCAGATTAGAGTAGAAGTTGAATTTCCTTTGTAAGTACTCACTTTTAATGGCACAAATATCCCACTATCTACTTATTAGACACCAAATCAGCTATTATTGGATCAGAACCAACTTGTGGGGAGTGTGTGTGTGTATGGGTTGAACCTCAGAGAGGTGGGGTGGCATCATATTCCTCATGGCAGGCCCCTGGAACCGCAGAGGGAAGCCCTGGGGTAGCCGTCAGTCACAAACAGCCCAGGAAAGCTATAACACAGCACACCTCCTGCAGCCCCTTACCCAGCCTCAGATTGGCAGGGACAGTGAGAAGCCTGGAACCCTAGAGTGGCTGGTGAGTCAGAAACCTCACCTAGTGGGGGGTGACCAGAGGGACTAGAGCAGATAAAACCAAGGGTGTGTGTTTGCGTTGTGTTGTGGCCCTACCACTAGAACTTGTTAGAGTTGGTCCTCTACAAGGCTTCGGTGGTACCTATATAATCCCTTTCATGCATATGTATATAATATATATAATATAAAAGAGTCTCTCCCCTTACAATCTCTATCTTCTTGATCCCTCTGCTTCTCTTTGCTCCTTTCTTAATTCTTAGAGTGGTTTGGAGCTGGAAGGATTGGATCTTGATTCAAGTGTCATGTAACTGGTTGGATTTTGCCTTAAGTGTTGTGGATTAATAGAATATGCTGTGTCAGTATTGGGCTGGAATATTTTGTCTAGTTTGTGCGGTATTCTTTTGAACTTCGGCCCCTTATTGCAGCGCCGGGGCTGGTGTTTTACACTGCTTCACATCAGCAAATTAGGAAACTAATCTCTCTCACTTGTTGACATGGAAGTCCCGGACTCTGCA
>VZRE01013786.1:253359-288436 GCA_013396775.1 Cephalopterus ornatus | reverse complement strand
CCTACAGCCCGCTCCCCCACAGCCCGCCCGGCTCCCCTGGGGTGCTCCGCTCCCTCACACCCCACTCCCTCACACCTCGCTCCCCTACAGCCCGCCCGGCTCCCCTGGGGCTGCTCCGCTCCCTCACACCCCGCTCCCTCACACCCCGCTCCCTCACACCCCGCTCCCTCACACCCCGCTNCTCCCCACAGCCCGCCCGGCTCCCCTGGGGCCGCTCCGGGTCCCCGCGGCCCCCGGGCTGTACCGAGGGGTGGCTCTTGCACAGAAAGCGGCCCCTCCGCGCCGTCCCCGCTGCTCTGCTCCCCACCCCCGGCACGGCCGGGCGGGTTGTCGGAGAATAATTCCGGGGGCTGTTGGGAAGTGCCTTTTGGGTGCCCAGAAAAGGGAAATTAAATTTTAGGGGCTCGGGAGAAATTCGGGCATTACTGAGAGGTGTCGTTTATCCCGTCACTAAGCGTGGGTGTCGCACCCGCTGTGCCCAGACCCTGCAGCCCGGGTTTAACCTACAGGTTAAACACCTCGGGTTTAACCTACAGCTTTGTGGGGCTGCTCAAAGAGAGCAGTTGGTGCCCGGTGCTCCCATGGCCTGGGGATCCTGCGCCCCAGTGCCCCCCTGTCCCTGTGTCATCATGCCTTGGGGCTCCAGCATCCCAGGGCCTCCACGTCCTGAGGCTCCTCCACATCCCCGAGACCCCACATTCCAGGGCTCCAGCATCCTGTGCCCCTGTTTCCCTATGTCCCCGCATCCTGGTGCCCCCATGTCCTGACATCCCACATCCTGATGCCCCCCTTCCCAAGGCTCTGGCAGCAGCACACCTGAGGTCTCCCCTGAGCCTACCCATCCAGGCGCCAGTGTCTGCCCTCAGCTCCTGCACTTCACACTCAGCATTTGACCGACACTTTGCAGTGTAGGGCGAGAGTGGGGATGGGGTTGCCAGGTATTGGTGTAATTTTCTGAGGTAAAAGCAATCAGCTTCCCATAAATTAAGGACCACTGCGCAGGAGCGAGGGCTGCCTGCCCAAAGGGACTGAGCCATGTTGCCCTACATTTTTAGAAACATCCATGGATTTTGAGTACCTCCGCTCACCCGGGACTGAGCACCTCTCAACCGAAGCCCTCCTGGCTCAGCAGCCGTGCCTGCAAGAGCTATTTTGGAGTGGCCAGCTATTTCCAGCTCAGGGATTATATTTTTGTTGGGGGTGGGGGCAGCATGTGGATGTACTTTCCAGCAGGGACTAATGAATGAGGTGGGAATGAGCAGATGTACAGGGCTGGGAGACCAGGCCCAATGGAGAAATGCTCCCCTCCACGCTCTGCTGCCGACCCCTGTAAAATGGGATGTAATCCCTTTTACTGGGTCTGCTTTGCCATGAAGTGCTAAACTCTGGTTCAGCAGCAGGGCAGGCTCCACTCCTCCAAGCGGGCAGGGAACACCCCAACCCCTCTGGCCAGGAGAGGGACTGACCTGGCCCTGCCCCAGTGGGGTGAGCGGCACCAACCTGCAAAGGAAATGGAGGGGGGATTAAAGAACAGTCTTTTTCTCTCCCCTCTGAGCTTCCTTTAGATTTTAGCTATTTCTCATAATAATCACCGGGAAATTACTACTCAGGAGTGCGGTTCCTGCCCTTTAATCTCTCTGGCTGCAGAGCAGAATTTTAAAGGGGTTCCAGAATGAACAGGCACAAGACAGACATTGCTGATGGACAGAGGGAACTTCAGTGCAGCTGCTTAGGGCTCACAAAGAAATTTGGATTTCTATACAGTAAAAGGAAATCTCCACTGTTATCCCTTCCATCACCGAACATTACAGGTCAAATGGCTTTGGGAAGACTTTATCAGTACGTTCTCTTTCTGGCCTCGCCCAGAGCCAAGGCTGGGTTCAGGCAGGTGCTCCGTTTCAGTCTATTCAGTTTTCCTGTTTCCCTGCACCCGCTGCTGTCAGGGAGCAAAAGCCATGCCCATGGCACCAGGGATGCTCCAGGGGCACGTTCAGTGCCTGTGCCCATGGGTGACAAACCAGGACCCGCTGTCCTGCTCCGTGGCTGGCACGTGACAGCACCCATCCCCAAAGGTGCTGTTCCAGCCCTGATCCCACACTTTTTTCCACCCCAAGGAGAGTTTGCAGGCTTGCCCTCTGCTCTCCTTCTCTCCGACCTCTAATGTTCATGCTAAAAATCTAAACTCCCAGTGGACTTTGGGAAGCAGCTAATGAACTGCGAAGCTGACATCTGTAACTGCCGGTCAGGGGTAATGTTCTCCCAAGCTGCACAATTAAAAGTTGGAGCATTTATTCCAATAACAAGGAAAGTTACTGCTCTTGGTACAAACCAGCCCAAATTCTCCACAGCGGCTCTGTAGACAGACCATGTCTGTCCATGTACTTACGTAGCATCACCTCTCATTAGCAAATTTCAGCCTCACCAGTTGCCTTTAAATTTTGGCAACTCTTGTTTCAGATTAGAGACTGAGATGCAGAGTTTGTTAAGATCAGCATTTTTAAGGTCAAGGTGACGTGAGACCCCAAATCCCCATGAAGATACATGGCTCCTGAGAGCCTGATTTCTGAAACAAAGAGATCTTGGGCTCCTAAACCAGCTAGGGGGGTCTGGGAATGCTGTGACAGGTGAGCAGGCTGGCAGCCGAGCTCGGGGCAGGTCCTATTTGCCCAGGCTGCAGCCCACGCTCCGGCTGTTTGGACATCCCATCTTTGCCGTGCAGCGATGCCGAGTGGCTGCGACCACCTCGCACTGCCTGGAGAACAAGTTCATCTCTCTGGTGCTGGAGAAATCTGCATTTATGTTTTGTATGCTCTATAAATTCAGTGTCATAATAAAAAAGGATCTAAATCTTTACTGAATAATTCATTTTCACACATAGGGAAGAAATAATGACCTATATTATAGTCCATCTATCATTCAGTGAGTTGTGGAGATTGATCGGCCGGTGGGTTTCGGAAGTCCCCGGTGAGCAGCAGTGCTCTGTGGGCTGGTCTGTCTGCTGCCCAGATGTGGCTTCACCTGACAAACATTATTTAGACAGAATTACAGGGGGTGATACACTGGGGAGCTGCCAGGAAATCAAAGATCATTTAAAATGCAGAATATGTCATTGCAAACAATTGGTCTTCCTGATGCATCTGTGCCTTTGGTGTTACCCCAGTGCCTGTAGCACAGCGCAGAGACACCGGGAGATGGGCTGGGGCAACCCTGACTTGGAGAAGATACAGCACGGAGGAGGGAAGAGATGTCTTTGGAGTCCGTGGTTTCAGACCAGTCAGGAGGCTCAGGGCTGTCCAGATACCATCCACATCTCCAAAAAGCTGGGCAAAGACTTTCTATGTGTGTCTGGGATTCATAGTGGAGGACAGGCTTTAAAGTGCTCAGCACCCATCAGCTTCGTTGTGACACTTGTAGACAAAATTTCAGCAGAGCACGGACTTAGTGCGTTGGATATTTTTGGGTTTGTCTTATTTTAGGCTGTCTGTCCACTAACATCCACCTGCACTTCCTCATGGTGAGCTCTACACCTCTTCCCAGGTTGCCAGTCCCTCCCTTTGTTTCCAGCTGCTCCATCATGTGAAAGGAAACCACCAAACCCAACACCAAGCCCTGCCCAGCCCCGGCATTCACAGAGCCCAGGGCCAGGCACTGTCCCAGGAAAACAAACAAAAACCGCTTGAGTTTGGGAGTTACTTAAAAACACGGCAGCCAGTCCCTAAACTGGAATAGGTTATCCCAGAACCAGTAATTTTAGGGAAGCAATACTGGTTCACACCTGTTGCAAATGTGACTCTCTATTTTGGGTAGACACTGAAGTTTTTCCTGGTCAAGTTGCAGATCTGCATCAAGTTATTTCAGCATTTGCTAATGAAGACGTTACACTGACCTTATTAAAAATGTTGGGATTTTCATCTTAACTGAGAAAACAGCATTTTTTCAACTGTTTCAAAAGAAGAATAAAACCCAAATATTATCAAGCCCATCTTTCATATGATAAGGGGGGGGAGGGAAGCTCTGGGAGGAAAGATTTCAAAGCCTGCTTTGTTTTCATCAGCTTTGAAATCAACAGACAGCCCTGAGAATTTTGTTTTTCAGAACCACAGTGTTTAATTCTATTTACTACTTCCAGGCAATTCTATATATACACACAGTGAAAAACCCAAGCAGCTCACTTTAAACAAATCCTCCTGCTTTTTTCAGATGTGTCATTCCTCCTGCGGGTAGGATTGCAGGATACAGATCAATTAAGCTAAACCCAAAAACAAAACGGGGCGGAGAGGCAGGGGAGGAGGAGGGTTAGTGCTGTCCCCGGGCACTTGTCCCTGCTGGATCTGGCTCGGGTGACTGTCCTGTGGACACCTTAGCTTCATCTGCAGGAGGGGTTTAGTGGGGAATTTTCCAAGGACCTTCCCCAGCTGCACTGGCTGATAGAGCAGCTGGAAATCCATCCTCCCATTCCTGAGCTTAGGCATATCCAAGCACCCCAAGTTACCCCTTGCATTGTGTCTCGCTCTGGGTAGACAGAGTTATGCCAGGAATCCCATTTCCTTCCCTCTCCCAAAACCAGGCTGTCTAACTTATTTCTCTACCTGATTAATTTTTACCAAAGGCCTTTAAAAGCCTCTGATAAACTGCTCCCAAAGTCCAAACTAATATTATTAACTATGAATCTTCTCCTATAAATAATTCCCAGAAGTAGATCAATGCTACCACTGAGTCAATGGATTCACTGGAATCATTTCTTCCTGTTACTCCTGGATTTTTTTTCCCTGTTGCCACTAATCAATTACGATGATAAAATCACCCTGGAACACCCCCAAAATAAAGATAAACAGTGTGTATTATCAGAGGCTGGGGCTGTGCGTGGTGTTGAAGATGCGTTACCTTCTCTGAGGCACATTTGTTTTCCTCTACAGACAGTAAAGGAGGCCCAGTAAATGAATGGTCTGGTGTAACACAGCATTAATTCCCTGACCTTCCGCATTGAGTGACTAAGAATCTCAATCTCAATTATTCCTCTCATGATGGAATCTAAAATAGACACAGCGAGTCCTCACATTGTTGCTCAAAACCAGAAGAGGTGGAATGAGACAAGCCAGCCGATTGCACTGAAACCACATCCATTATCAGTTCCATGTCATTCAAAAAAATCGACTGTGGGAGAGAGCAAGAGCATCCAAGGAGAATTATTGCAAAACGTGCACTGGCAGGATCTGTATAAATACAGACACTCATTTATATGTGCACATGCACTTAAAATTCACAAGTGTGGAGCTGAATCAGGGGTAGGAAAAACAAGTCACTCCCCAGAGGACACCATCGCTCTAAATTAACTACAGTCAGATCAGAACTGATGAAAACACCCTGAAAGGTTGATGAGCAAAGCTTCCTCTCTGTAGATGGTGGGGAACCCTCACATTTTGAAGTTTGGGCATTCCTGCACCTCTGGCACAATGGAAATGGCAAACCCATCATTTCCTGGTGTTTCCTGTCTGACTTTAGAGTTAACATCTTTATTTGCTTCTCTGGTTAATCAAATGATTCTTATTGCTGATATAGCAAATTCCATGACCATTAAGTTTACATCAAAGGAGATGAGCAAGGAAGTTTACATGAAGTTTTAGACTATGCCAGCACAGATCTTCAGCGGGCACAAAATTCTCATAGTCACACTAACACGTATATTGGCTAAAGATCAAGTGTTCATCCATGCACCTTTGAAGGTATTTTCCTGCAGCTGGAAAACAAGGATAAACCCAGGCCCAACTGTAGGACACTCTCTGTGCAAGGGGCTGTTCTCCAGCCACTCTTCTCCCTGCTACAGCATCATGCAGTCACACAGGGCTGTCACCAAGGGTCTCTGCTTCCCCCACCCTGGAGTTACCTTTAACGCAATTCACTGGCTTTCCACATAATTCACTGAGCTCTTGAGTTTGCCTTTCCGGCCAGGGCCTGGCACAGCACGTGGCAAGGCTGCAGCACGCCTGGGAGACAAGAAGTCACACACAGCCTCTGGCCAGATCCTAAATTCCAGCATTGTACGTCAGGAAGAAATGTGCCTGGGAAATGTAGCTGTAACTACATTAAAGCACCATGATTCAATTCTAACCACATCATTACGGAGGTGCAGATCAGATAAGCATGAAGAGCTCAGGAGGGAGGAAGCTGGGCTTTGCCTGCTGTGGGAGCCGTGTCCCGCCTGTTCCGGCTGCCCTGTGCCCCCCATTCCCACGAGGCCGAGCAGATTTTGGGCTGGGAGAGCCTCAGCTTCCTCCTCGGGGGATGTCACACCATGCAACCTGCATGCTGTGCTCCCTCCCTCTGCTCCACCCGAGTGCACCCCAAATGGGCAGACACTGCACCCTCACCTGGGAGGGCGTTTTGATCCGCGTTGATCCTCGCCCTGGTCATACACGGGCCCTCACACATCCGAGAGGCTCACATCCACGTCACGCTGCGGGTGGGTGAGGACCTGCTCGCTGGGCAGGGGGAACACTGCAGCCCACCCCTGAGCTGCGGCCCTGACACCCCCCAGTCTCCAGACCTTGCCCAGAGATCTGCAGTCCTCCCTGCTGAGGGGACGTGAGTGAGGAGGAGCCTCCACAGCAGCCTCCTCTGGACCTGTCCACCCGCACATGCTGCCGCCCTCATCCTGCCGCAGGGCGTCAGTGCCTCGGCCCAAACCACACCAGAGCATGGACCAAAACCCAGTCTTTGAGTTGTTACCGCCTAGCAGGGAGCGTGCTTTTCCCACATTTAAGCAATTCCTCAGCTTTAAGCACCCTCTCCCCTTAGATTTAAAGCACTGGTGTGCCGACTGTCAAGGTCCTGGATTCTTGGTCTGACTTTTGGGCAGCGATAAAATTAACTCTTATGTTCCAAATCATCTTAAGAGAGGTTAATGCTGAATTTGTGCTTCTACCTTTGCTGAATCAGGGCTTTGCCCACTTCCTGCTTTATTTATTTGGCTTTCTATGATTGCTGAGCCAGAATGGCAAGGATCCTACCTTGAACCTCCCCTGGGACCTCTTCTGATGAAAAGCAAAGCCTGCCAACACTGTGGAGTCTCTGCTGCATTAGGAGAGGAGTTTCATGAAGATTCATGTCTTTCATATTGTTCTATGAAATTAAATAGCAGAAGGAAAATCACTTTCGAGGAAGTGAAGATCTACTGCAGCAATTTAGATGTAAACACAATTAAGCAAGTGGCCCTGACATACCCGTCCCTTCTTGGCCAAAGTTCAGCTGGAGTTTCCACTGATGTCAAGATCAAGCTATGCAAATAATTAGAACAGGCTTGGTCAGGAGAGAGAGTTCCGAAAGAGATTTTGGGTGACAGGATCTGTAACAATGCTCCCCTTGCTCCTTCTGGGGATCCAGATCTTTGGGTCCTTCATTTCCCTTCCAGCATCATCCACCTGCCACGTGGTGGCTTCTTGTTCACCCTGAAACAAGTGTGACAGCCTGTGTGAGCCCGGCTGACAGCCCAGCAAAGCAGGCTCCCGACGCTGAAGGACGAAGTGCTGCGATCCCATGTGGAGCACTGGGTCTAATGAGGTCACTCTGCCACTTCCCCCTTATTCAAATCCCGTTGATGGGTTAATTTGGCACCGAAGGCTCTCGGCTGGGTTGGGCATTGCCTCTGTCCCCTCTAACTCGCTGCCAGACTGGGCATCGTGTGTTCCCCTGGAGGTGGCACAGAGCCAGGGAAAACTGGCATCGGTGCCTGCGTGAGCTCAGTCTGAACACAACAGCCCTGAGGTGACATCCCCCATCCCGCCCGGAGGGTTTGTGGGTCATGGGATGATGGAGTGGTGCAGAACCTGGAGCTGGGGTGAGCCAGAACCAAACATTTTACTGACTGAAATAAGAACAGCACATTTAACACTTGTTTTTCAAAACTTGTTTATGAACAGGCACAACTACAAATGTGCAATTTGTAAGTGTGAATACACTTACTAACTGGTCATAGTTAAGCAAAATCAAATTGCTCTTAAGCTGAGCTGGGAGCACTGAGCCTTCGTGATGATGTTTAGAGCTTTCCCAAGTCCCTGTGTGTGAAGTGGTTTTCTAAAATTGCTGGGCTTTTAGTTTTTTTTTAAAGTAAATGTATAGTCTTTGATACTCCAAGGAAAGAACTCGAAAAACATGACCTTTAGAGCTTTGATTCTGGATGACAAAGAAAAAGAATCCAAAGGACAATCCATTAAAAAATATACATAGCTATTGCTTAGTGAGCAGAGAAAGCAAACAAGGATGATGTGTTTTGTGTGGAGGCCAGGATTGACAGCACTCTCTTATGTTACCCTTAAAATATTGCTGGGATAATGTGGTACTGGCAAGTGCCTCCTGCAGGCATCATTGCTTGCCCAATTTTGCAGGCCCAGGTGCTGAGCTGGGGCCGCCTGGGCTGAGCCTCCAGCCGTGTCCGGGTCCAGCAGCGCCGGCGCGAGGCTGAGGTGACACACACGGCCGCACCCCAGGAGGTGACATTTGCCTTCCTGGCACTTGAGAGCACTTCAGCTTCACCTTTCCAGATGAAACTCTCTGCATCACTGGGGAACCACACCTGGAGGCCCACGGGAGCCCAGCAGATACTCTTCCTGCTATTTCTTCTTAGGATGCTGTTCAAAGGAAAAGAAAAGCTAAGGGACAGCACAATCCTGAGCTGGAGTGGACAGAGACTGCTGCACTTCCTGACTGAGGCCATTTTAGAGTGACACACCATTAGAATCCTGCTGCTCTCGTGATGTATTAGTGTGATGCATCAGTAGAGCAGCTTCGCTCCAGTGCGGATGGAACACGTCCTGTTACTTATTCCATGTGTAACTTTTCCCAGTCCCTCCCCTTTCCCTCTTTTCTCACCACCTCGTGGCATTAAGGTTCACCATAAATGTAACTCTGCTGGTCTGAATCAACCCAGGGACACTGTTTTGTTGTTCTGTATCAACAACAACAAAAAAAATTAAATTCAAACTAACACAAACTTAGCAGAGAAAGTAATAAGAAGGCAAACTCAATTACTGTTTCATCTGGCATTATTATAGCTTTGCTGCTCTTTGTCAGGGACTTCTTCCAGGCAAAATTGGAGAGATTATCTTGTCTGGATGTTATGAAGTAGCTAATCCCTTCCGCAAGTGGAGGAGAGCCAAACGCTTCACGTTGGGCCCGTGGAAGTGTAAATACGGCGACAAAGTGCTGCCATCAGCTCCCTGGCTCCAGGGACTGCCTTTTCCCAGGGCTTTGCACACTCCACATCCGCATGAGACACCAAGATTTCTCCAGCATCACCCAAAAGATTCCCCTTTTCCCAGCCCAGAAAGTGAAGACAAAGTCTTGTTTTCACATAAGAAAGGCTGTTTTCTGGTCACCTCATACTTTAAGGTAAGCAGGGTGAGGTGGCCTTAAACAGAAATTCACAAAGGTCTAATCTTTAATCACACCGTACATTAACCCAGAGCAACACGTTCCTGCAAACAGCTCTGACACAGCCAACACCTCTGGGCCCCGTGTGACACCGCTGTCACAGCCCTGGAACACGGAACTCACCAGCCCTCCGGCATGAATCCTGCTGGCCTCCCTCCTCCAGAACCAGAACAGAGAGACAACACAACACCCCACCTGCCCATCGCCCCCACTTCCCCAAAACCCAGCAGCTCAGGTGAGTATCTTTGCAAAGCCGAGGAAATGCTCAGCTGGAAAGAGGAGCAGCCGCGGCCCGTGCGGGTGTGCCTGTGTACATCCAGCCCCCTGTACATTTAACGATAATTACTTCTTTTCAGCAGCGAGCAAAGTGCCTGTTACAACCCAAAATGATTTTGCTATTTTGACGCTGGGAAATCTGCAAGTCAAAGGTGAGGGAATGACTGCGCAGAGCAACCAACATTAAAAATCACAATCTGGCAGCAGCGGTGGCGCTGGCAGAGCCGGATTGCCAATCATTTTTATACCTCGGCGCTTTAAATAGCAATAATGTGTTGAATGTGAAATTGCCTGTGCTGATGGGGGTTGCTGCACGTTATTAAAATCCAAGCGCTGGGACACGCGTTACACATTTGTGATTCCTCAGAGACGTCGTTGGGGGAAAATATAAACTCCAGGAGAAATTTGAGGCAGGGGGACCCAGGAGGTAAAGGGAGAGGGAGAGGTGGGCAGTTAGGTCTCTGAAAGATCACTACTGTACAAAAGGCAACAGGGAGAACACTTCAGCTCATCTGGATATGCCCAGGAAACAGCCAATTATTTCAGAGTCATTGAAGCATTAACTGATAGAGATTATTCCCTATAATGCTTATTCCCTATGCAATTCCCAGTTGGTTTGGCCCATTCCAGATCCACACTTAGCTCAACACCTGAGCCCCTGTTTTGGAGCCAGGGCTTGCTGTGCTTTCCTGTGCCTTTCTCCCTTTCCAGGGACAAAAGCCCAGTGGAAGGTGCCCCCACACCCAGGTCTGCTCCCGCAGCTCTGCCTGGGTGAGGACAGAGCTCAGTCCTTACCAAACCCATCTCCATGGGAGCATTTCTCCTCCCAAATCAGGTCGGCATTATCCACTCCGACAGCCACATAACTCCCTCTGGATGACTAGAACCCTTAATCCATGATTTCACAGCCCTACTTAGGCAGAAGCACCCACATGCAATGCAGATCTGTATAAAACCATCTCTGCATAAACACACTCCCGAAAGAGGGAAAGCAATGATGCAAACACAGTGTTATTTCCATCCACCTACAAAGTTATTGCACGATTCCTTAATCTCCACCAGCTCCCTACCTGCTCCCTCCTTCTCTGCCACACCTGCCAGGTGCCAAACTTCTGCAAAGCCCCTCAAGAACAGGACAGTCCTAGCCCAGATCTATACAGACCGTGAGTAGAGGGTAATTAAAATGACAAAAATCCATGTGCCTCTAACAGTCTCAGGATTAGTTTTGCTACAGCATCGTGAAGTGCCCTGGGCCAGGCTGGGCCTGGAGCTGTACGGAGGGGCAGGGCCAGGGTCCTGCCAATGCAGGCAGGTGAGACACAGGCACGGGAGGTGGAGAACTGGGATGCATGCTTCACAGACAGCGGACAAAGCAGAGATTTAAGGTCCTGTCATATCCCAGAGTTTTATTAGTCCATCTGCAGCAGGACTGATTTTTTTAATTAATATTTTTTAAGAGGATAGGCATACTGGTAAAGTCCTAGCAATAAGAGGTGCCAGAATGGAATAAACCCTGAAGTATCTCCGTTTATCACACTCATGGACCTCATGCTCTTTAACAAGGTCACACAGAACCAGTAGTTGAGCCCATATTTCTCCAGCCCTTTCACCATCTCAGCCCCACACCCAGCACAGCTTCTCTCCTTGCCATGCTCCAGCGTGGCTGCAGTTTGTCACGAGCAGTGACTTCACCTTGAGGGACAACATCCTCCATCCATCCCTCCAGCACCCCCCACGGCACAGCACTGCCCACCCGCCCAGGAGCAGCTGCGGCACTGACGCACCTCAGACCCAGACAGCCAAGGAGTACAACACACTCAAAATAAAAAGCCTGAGAAAACAGACTTTCAAGTGCTAAAAGAGAAGAGCAAAGCCTTTCGATGGAGCTGGGGGTGCACTGTGCTCAGAGGGACACCAGCCCGGGCCGGGGGCAAAGGTCCCGTGTTCACAGAGGCCGTGGCACAGAGGAGACATTGAGATGTTGATTTGATAAGCAGATGAGCCTAAATTTGGAATGCATTGGAGAGGCTGATAGGAAAAAAAAGAGGCAAATGGAAAGACAGGGGAATGCAAGAGAAACAACTGTGTATGCTGAGATGCATGAGACGTTATGGGAAATAGAAGGTCATCAGGATCCATGAAATTCTCAAAAGAAATAGGAGCAGTGGGAAGTGGAGATCGCAGGGGGACAGCAGATGTTATTGTGCCAAGACAATGATGGAACCATAATTACAGTGAGATAGAGCATCCTGCAAAGTCCCAGCAACACAGAAACGAAACAACGCCCAAACCAGACATGTTTGATTGGCGACTGGAAAAGGCTACAAAAAAGTAATAAGCATTTAGCCCTTCCATTACAGAAGAGTCATGCAAGAGGAAGAGCGAGGGCAGCTCTTCGCTGCAGAGCCAGAACTGTGCCCTAGGGGTCAAGCTGCTGACAAAAATCTGTGGATTTGTATGGGTCTCACACATGAGAGAGCTGGGCACTCAGAAGTGGGTTTTTTCTCCCCATCCTCAACAACAGGGGAGTCCAGCACACACAGCCAGGGGCTGGGGTGTCAGCAGACACTGTGCAAGTGCTTCTGCCCCATTCCTGGGCAAACCTAGCCCTGGTGTCTTGTCTTGTTCAAGGGCAAAATCCAGGTGAGCAGAGCCTGACACAGGCTGTGGCACCTCAGGGGGCTTCTCCCATCTCAGCTGCCACAGGGAAGTCTCCCAGGGGTCTAGGGGAGAATGAGCATGGTCTGAATTCGGGGCCAGGGCTTGTATGCTTGGAAGCTCAGCTGTCCCTGCAAACAGCCCCACGGTGCAGTGACAGCCCTGCCTGACACCGAGGGGACTGTCCCCTGCGAGGTGACAGGAGCCAAAGCTCCTCATCCAGGGGCCCTCTCTGCATGCCCAGCACACACTGTGACCATCTCAACAGGAACACTTTTCCCTGACTCGCTCATACATGTCCAGCTGTTGTCTCTGTAACAAACACACTGAACTTTGCTTTTCAATCTCCACACCATGTCTGTTTTCAGTGGGAGAACAACGAGCTCACTTCATTTTGGCTGGGGGGGAGGAAATGATCTGATTCAAGAAAAAGAAAAATCTTGTTTCAGCGCTCTGGTGCAGCTCTGGGAGAAGTGTATGCCACAATCCCAGAAAATATCCAAGCAAATTAGGGGTCAGTCTCTGCAAGTGAAAAGTAACACTTTCCTTTATCATCTCATGTCCAGACACTGTGTAAGGACAAATCTGCACAAGCAGAGATACAATCTGGACCTGTGAGCAGAGAGGAACCCCCCAAGCATGTAAATCAAGATTCTATAGATGCAGCTTATAGCCCAAGATTACACATCTCCCTTCAAGGACTGGAGCCCGAACGGCGGCGCTTCTCTTGCGCGCTCAGCCCAAAGCAATCCCCGATCGCGTCCTGAGCGAGTGCTGGGCTGATGCTCGAGTGCCATCTGCTGCTCTCCCCTCGCTCCCGACCGCCGGGACTTGCCCATCCCTCCAGCACGTGCTTGACACCGGCACCAAAGGCCAGTGGGCTCCTGGGGAGGGGACGCGACCTGGGGCTGCGAGGAGGGGACAGGGCAGGTACAAACCCACCCGAACCATTCATGAACCCCGTTCGTTATGACTCTTTCCTTGTAATTTGTGGTGTCCTTGTGGCCTCAGCGTCTCTGGGCAGGGCTGGGCACCTGCAGTGCTTCAATGCTGCCATCCCTTGCCCCACACCCGCACATGATACACCAGTTTGTGCCCCAGAAGGGCAGCCACGTCACCCGCCCGGGCAGAGGCACAGCAGAAGAATTAGAGCTACAGACTTGGCAAGGCAGCCAAACATTTCCCTCCTGCTCCGATAAAATATTTCCAGTGGTGAACAAGTATCTCCCGAGGAAGGACTGGCTCCCCTCCACACCAAGGACAGGAAAGCTGAGGGAGAACAGGAGGCTGGAGGCAGCAGGACCACCAGCAGCGATGCTGGGCAACCGTGGGGCAGCTGGGGGAGGTTTCTGTGCCAGGCAGAGCTCAGGAGGGGAACGTGACAGAACCAAGAGATGCTGCTACCTGAGGCTACAAATGAGAGAGCACTACTTGAAGGCCAGAGAAGTGCTTCAGGTGCACTTGTAGAGCGACAAGACACTCCAGACCCATACTAGACAACACACATGAGGGAAGTCCAGATCCAGGGATTACTTTGAGAGTGCTGTTATCCAGAAATGAGGGCACCTCACTTGAAACAGCCTGAAATGTCTCTTCAGTGTTCTTGAATCCAAACTGCAGAGTTTGGGTACAAAAAAGAATAACATCCCCCAGGCAACGCGAAGGGTTTTGAAGCTGGGACATGAAGTGCACAAACCAGTGAGTCACTTGGATCCATCTCCCTCCTCCCAGCGGAAGGTTGAAACCTCGGTGCAGTCACAGCCACAGCACAACTCCCATCACCTCCTCCTGCTCCCCACAAGGGTGGGGAATGCCATCAGAAACATCCCACCCTGCTTTCAGACTCCAAAACATTCACCTGGGCATGTGCAGCAGCATTTTTGTGGTCTTGATTCAGCAAAAGGAAGAACATTTAGAGCATGTATTCACCTCAGCAAAGGCTCTGCAGGGCCAGAAAGGGCCCAGGGCTGAGTGTCTGGGGGAATGTCAACACCCATCGGCTCCCACCTACGGGGTTAAACACAGCCCAGCAGCTTCAGCCTGAAGAGGTGACAGGAGAGGACTCCATAAACTCACTGGCGGTGTGGACATGCCGCAGCAGGGGCCATCACTCACCTTCCTGCGGTATCGGGGTGACGGATGAGCCAGGGAGGCTTTCAGGCAATTCAGAAAGCAAGGAGGAAGCACTTCTTTCACTCACACGGAATTAAGTCGTGGGACATGTTGCCACAGGGTGCTGTGAAGGTCAGAAGGACAAATGGCCTCAAAGGCTGTTACACCAGCTCGGGGGGCTCTGTGCCTAAGGAGCCTGGGCTGTGTGACACCAGGCCCAGCAGTCCCTGCACTGCTTGGAGCTGGGGCCAGGGGGCTGGCAGGGCAAAACTGCTCTGACATGTCCCCTGGCAAAGACCTCCAAAGTGCCATCCTCTCCCCTTCTTGCCCAATGCAGCCAGAATTTTTCCTCCAGCGTTGCTGGTTTTCCTTTTGAAGGGGGTGGGGAAGGAAGGGGAGAGGAAATACAGCCTCTGAGGCAATGAACTAAATGCAAGACACATGTTCTTTAATTCTTGCTCAGCAGCCTCCAACAGGGACAGCACCGAGGCAGGACCAGATGGATCTGTGTGACGCAGTAAAGTGAAAATTCGGCTCGCATCTGATTTCTCTTTCTTTTTAGGAAAACCCACTGCCAGTGGAGCTCCCACCAGGGAGCGCCTGAGGCAGGTTCCCAGCTGCACCCGTGGCTGTGGGGGGGTAGGAGCTGAACTGCTCCTCGTGTCAGTGCTTCCCCTAACAGTGTCAGAGAGGGGCTCCATGTCTCCATCTGCTCCAAAAACTCTTCCCTCCTCCCCACAGAGGAGCTTTGGAGCCCCTTTGTCAAAGGCGAATCACGTCCGGGCTCTGCCAAAGGACCAGGCCTGGTGCTCCAGAGGGTCTGCCAGGAAGGTGCCACCTGCCCCAGGATGAGCTCCCAGGGCAGGAGGATGAGGGGCAGCTGCTACAGCAAGGAGCCTCAGAGGAAGCGCCAGGAGAGGGGATCTGTGCTTACAGGGAGCACCAGAGCACAGCAGACGGCCCACCCCCGCTCTCCAGGCACAGGTTATAAATCAGGCCTCTCCAGAGACCTCATTCATTCCACCCGTAATAAAGTTACCACTTTCCAAAGGGGAAAGCCCCTTTGAAGGGCTTCAGTCAAAGCAGCCCGTGGGATAGCTCAGCTCCGTGTGTGTGTGTGCCCAGGTCTGAGCCAAGGATGAGGGAGCTGCTTTGGGGATGCTGATGGATTTATGAGTAGCACAACTCCCTCCAAATCCTGCACAGCCCCATCCCTGAGGAATGATGGGGCACAAAACACCACTGCCCCACTTCAACCTCCCCTAGTCCTGTTCTAACCTGTGTATTTTCCCCTGCTCTTTTCCAAGCAGTCCATATTCAACTCCCCTCCCTCTCTGCAAACCCATTTGCTTTTGTTCACAATGTGAAAAAAACCCAAACCTAAATTATCCCCCCCATTAATGTGTCAGTATAGGCTGAGAGTTTTGACTTTAAGGAAGAGGAGATGCCTATTACCTGCCACCACCTCCTTATTTCAGTTCATCTCACCCCACAATGTTCTATTTCATTAAGGCTTAAAAATCAGGCAGCTCCTGACACAAACAGGGAACAGGATGTTCTTCCATGTTGCAGAGCCAGAAGAAAACAGGGGCCATGGAGCCAACACCCAAAGAGGTGCAGATTCCCAACTTTGACACCCCTCAAAGCAAGGGAAAGCACCAAAACTAAGACAAGTTAAACTTTTTCATGAACAATAAGAAGCAACAAATCCATCCCCGTGGGTGCAGACCAAGGACTCCAGGGCTGCTCTAAGGGAGGCAGAAAATGAAGGCTCTTAAGTCATCACAGTTTGATTAAGATGGCTTAAAATTTGAGCTTTAATTGAAATGGAAAGAAACATTCCAAAAGGATATATTTTTTAATAGATCTGAGTTACCAAATTTAGTTTTCATTGGATGTTCCTGCAAACATGAACGTTAAATCAGAAGGGGAGAACTCCAAGGAAGGATATAACCCTTCCATATCAGGGGGGACTGGACCAAAGGCTTGTGTAGGCAACTGTCCAAATGTGTGATGCCCTGGCTGGTTAACTCACAGGATGTCAGCACACCCCTGACTCACCTGAAACAACTTCTGAGGACTGACTACATCAACATTTTTCTGGCAAGTATCTTCTCTACCAGCAATAAATCCCAGCTCAAATCCATATCTAAAATGATACACATGAGAGGGCATGTCTTTAAGAGCATTAAATCAGCTTAAATTACTTGAGCAAAATTTTAAATATATAATAGAAATCTGAAAAGGAGCAACAAAAAAAATTGAGAGAGAACACCACTGCAAGAGTAATGCCAAGTTGTTACTTTTTTTTTTTTAAACAGATCTGTACAGCAACATAGCAAAGGATGCAGCAATCACAATTCCAACCAGACAGCAGCCTAGGGGGGGACACTAATCCTGATACAGCAGAGCTGAAACACTCCCAACATTTGGATGCTCCAAATTATTTGGCTACCCTAATGCACTCCAAACCAGTTCTATCTATATAGGACATTTTGGTGTGAAAAAGTTTCTGTAAAGTTCCCTTTGTTTCCAGTGTTTTTTCTTGTACAAAATATTACAATGATTCTTTTTATATATATTTACAGACTTGCAGAGCTAGAAAAATATAAACTACAATTGGGCTTGGCAAGCAATCCTTTTCTTTAAATATGTGACATTTCAGAGCAAAAACTGTAGTGGTAACATTTCCTGCACTTCAAGCCCCTGCAGGGAGAGCAGATCAAGCCTAAAATCCATGATTGCAGTGAGACACGTGCCACGGTAAGTGCAACGACCGCCACTCATCCACCTCCCGGCGCAAGGAAGACACAAGATGGATGCTGTTTGTGCGGGTTAGTGGCACATTGTAGAAAAATCCATAACTGAACATTAAATTCCTTAATAACAATCATTAATTACAGAGGCAGAGCCTGTTAAAAAAGGACAACCGATGTAACTTTTAGAAAAAGCAGACACCAAGTTGCTGGGGCACGACAGAGCTGGAGCCAAACCACAGTTACCGACTCGGGGCCTCTGCCTCGAGCCAGCCCCAAGGTCTGAAGGGTTTTTTTTCCATTCAACTTTTGGGCAGAGGCCAGGGAGGACTTTTTGCTTTAAAGCTACAGTATCTGTCATTATGGCTTTGAACACCCCCTTTCAGGAGATGAGGTATCTGTTCTACTGAAATGGTAACAGTTGAGTAAAACATGTTTCAATGGACCACAAAACTCCACAGGCAGGGCAGGTGTAAACAGGTCTTCTCAGGGGAAGTTGCCAAACCAAATTGTAACAGTGCAAAACATGATTTTGTCTTTTGTTGTTCTCTGCAGAAAGAGTTGTCAAGGCATCTGGGACATCGCTAGTAGTCAAGCCACCGAGCAAACCCTCTTTCCACCAGAGTCCTGTTTATCGACACTACCTAAAGGGAGGGGTGAAAAAAACCAAAAAAGAGTAGATAAGTGAACAAACCACAGCAAGAAACATCAGCAAGTTCATAGTGATAAACTGGTTATCGCTGATTAGGGAGTTCTCAACAGTACCGAAAAAACAGGTATGTCACTATACCCACCTCATCTCCCATCAAGTTCCACAGCTGTATCAGCGGCAGCCCCGTGACAGTGTCGTAATTTGTGACCTGGAAACAGAAAAACCTAAGTATGCAGCAATTCTGGTCCTAATTCACTTACATGGACAGCTACAGCCACGACCAGAAGCACTTCAGCACCCAGTCCCGAGCAGTGCTGACTGGAGCTTTCAGCCCCAGGATTTCCCAGGAGCCATGCCCAGCAGCCAGGATGAAGGGGTCTGGATTTGGGTTTTATTACAAACACAGCGTGCCAGGGGCAGAGCAGACACCAGCAGCAGTCCCACCAGCCACAAGAGTTCCCCAGACACCCCCTGTACCTGTGCCACGAGGACAGCACCTCTGGTCATCTCACTGACAGCGGCGTCGGCTTCCGACGAGAAGTGATCCTCGTCTGTGGACAGAGGAGAGCAGGAGAGAACAGATGAGATCTTCCACAGGCTTTAAAGGCCAGCAGGGACTGTTCAACTAACATCCTCTGGCCCCCTACAGACTCTGGGCCAGAGAACCCCCACCCCTGGCTGCACGGGTGGCTGAAGCTGTCGGTGCTGCAGCCCTGCCACAGGGAAAGGATGAGGAGCTTCCTGCAGCCACCAGCTGTGACAGCGTGAACAGAAGCGGCTGAGGAATCAGGAGGCTTTAAAGACAGCCAAGTACATTTCTGCAGTACCTTTGAGTTAATGCCATTAATGTTTTGAACCTCAATAAACTAAGCTCAGGTCCCTCAGGACTTGACTGACCCCGCACTGGGAACTCAGAAGTGTTTGTACCTCCTGGCATCCTGCCAGCCACAAACCCCGCAGGGAAACCTGGCCCGACCCCCACTCCTACAGCCATCCCCTCCCTCCCAGAAGGGCAGCTCTCAGACACCAATACAGCAAATACAGCACCCACCTCCAACACCAGGAGAAAAGAAAAAAAAAAGGCAAATCAAAGTGTTCCTAGGCAGTGGCTGACATTCTCCCAGTGCTTGCAGGCTTGGCTTTTGAACACAGAACTACACAAATCAGTCATTTCAGGAAGAAAATGTCAGGTATTTGTCTGCAGATTAAAAACTAAGTTTGCATTTGCAGTGACTCTATGACAGAAGAATCAGAGCAGTTACAGCTACTGCACCTACACCCTGCCAGTCCTGCCAACTTCCCGCTCACGACAGTAATTCATCCTCCCCTCCAAGCAGGAAAGAGCCCGGACATTTATCATCCTCCCCCTGCACTCTGACAGGTTATGCCATGCTAGCACATTCAGAAGAATACAATGCAATTTTTCCAATCCTTCCTCTTGTCACATCCAACTGCACGGGCAGTAGGAGGGGGAAGGTTTTGACAAAGTCATGGCTCGGACACAGCTGGCACCCACGGAAACCCGCAGGACAAGTGCCAAGGGTACATCGAGAGCTCCATTACCTGACAGTGGCACCACATTGTCTAGTAAAACTTCTGCTCCTTGGAAAGGTAGTGTTAAAAAGTCAGACCTTAAAGAAAAGAGGATCAATCAGTAAGAACATAGCTTTAAGTTACTCCTGCATTCTTTGAGGTGACATTGATTAATCAATTGCTCTGACAGAAATTCAGTTTTAAATTAACGACAGTCAAATTAAAAAAAAAAATCAGACTGTTCTCCCAGCAATCTCAGAGCAGCCATAAACTGTATGATTAACATGCCAAGTTGGATCAGGCTCCAAGCAAAACCCACGTCCACCAGGGACGCTGTGCTGCTTGTCTCCCACCTCTGGGGCACAATCAAGTATTTAATGGGCTTGTGTAAGAAAACTCTGATCCGACACAGCTCTCCCAGCCAATGGGGTGGGGCATTGAGAACTGGGAGTTTATTCCTACTCATCACTCAACTACACTCTGGGGCCTCCTGAGGACAGCCTTTTACTCAGCTTCTCTACTGAAGTGTCAGAAGTTGCCATTTTCTCTCCCTTCCTCTCAAGAAGCCTTACAGGAGCTTGCTGTGCTCCCAGGAACCCACACCCACTGCTGAGAGAAACCTTTCCACCATTCCCCACTTCAGCTGAGGGAAACCTTGTAAGAATTCAAACGATATAGATGCCTGTGATGAAGATTTGAGCCAGATGTGCCCTCAGGCCGTGGGAGGGGAGCTACAGACCTGATTTGCCTGAGTGTGTCGACCTTCACTTTGTCATATCCTCCATAGTCCACGTATTTGAGCTCCACTTCATCGGTCTCTTCAAAGTAGCTGATGACTTGAGCCCGGAGCCATGCCCCATCCAGGCCTGGAGCTGCACAGATAATACCAACTGCAAAACCCCAGAGCACAGAGAAGAGAGGCTCAGGATAAGGGGATTTCCAGAAGTCAGCACTTCAGGCATGAGCAGTGCTGCACAGTCACCTACAGAGAACCAACAGCACTTCTCAGGCTGCTCCCACCTTGCTCCAACGCCACCCACACCCCCCCAAGACCAGCCCTGCAGCCAGCTCACAGGCCTGGGGGACTTTATGTCAGGTCTCTGTTTGCCACTGCCAAGCTGCTCTGCCCAGGCACCCAGCTCCCTTCCAGCCTGTGGGCACCAAGAGCAAGGTCTGTCTCCACAAAGCAATCAATAACCCCTTTCCATGCGATGCCTCCTTCGCTGCACACCATGTGCAGACATGGGGACAGACATGGACACTGTCACCGTCTGGGGGCAGTTGCACACTTTGTCAGCAGAAATACCCAGATGCCAGGTTGACTGGAAATAACCTGAGACAGCCTTGATCTCACCCTGAATTTCAACATGCAGCCAAGTGGCTTGGAAGGTACTCCAGGGATGAGCAGGATAAGGAGAGCAGAGCAACATCTGTACTCTGGCAACAGCTTAAAGATGAGATGACAAGTGAACTATCACATTCTCAGCCACTGGGAAACTTCCCACGACTAATTTAGAGACAACAGGCTTTGGCATGAACCTTGAAGTTTCTCAACTGAACAATCTGTGAGCACCCGTTACTTGCCTTCTACTGGAGTTGGCAGGGTTGGAATTTCGGGTTGGGAATAGCAGGCAAACATCTGCTGGTCGAGGCTGCGCAGGACGTGGAAGGTGGGGTGCGTGTGCTGCTGCAGAAACATGTGCCCTGCATCGACCTGGTGTGCCACGACCACCTCCACAGTGACCCCATCGGGGAGGAACAGCTGCCAGGGGAGGAAAGGAATTGTCAGGAGCGTTCATGGGAAGCCAGGCTTCAGTCACAGCACAGCCAGCACACGGGGACTCACCCAGGCAGAGACGAGGAGGGAATGAAGCGGCACCGGCACGGGTGGAGGTAGGGTGTAGATGTTGGTGAGACACAGCTCTTTGAACTTCTTGCCAATCAGGCTCAGGGCTTTTTCTACTTGATGTGAGGTCCCTGGAAGGTGAAAATCCCACATAAAGTCTGTAGCAAGGACATGCTGAGGACACTCTCAGCCCTGTCACATGAAAAAAACACCACTACCAGCAGCCTCTTGTGCTACATCAACAGTGTAAATTTTAACAGACTGGTCGTGTAACCTGGTATCAGACCAGCACGTGCAACTCGGACTGCCAGGTCTCAGTTCCTCCAGTGTAAATCCAATTCACTGGCAGATATTTTTCAGGCACAATTAATCTAACACCTTCCAGCGCAGGCTGCGTTTGCTGATGCCCATCCCACAGCTCCTCCTGCAAGCCTGAAGGGATCCTGCAAAAGGGGTCGCTTAAACCGCAGCTGCCAAAGATGTTAAAATGCATTCCCAGCTCTAGGACTGAGGGTTCATGTGCCACAGCACAGGTGACCTGGCACATACCTCTGCTGCAGCAGCACCCAGCAGAGAAGTTTCGTAAAGCACTAGACTGACAAAGCCACTGAATCCACTCAAATTCCTTACTCATGTAATCAAAGCCCCCAAGCTGCACATTAGACCATGAAGAGACTCACCTTCGATGTGACAGACTTGGGAGTCACGGAAGTAAGGTAGTGTTGAGACATAAATTTTGGCACCAGACGTTTGCCTCAAGTAGCTCATAAATCTCCCTTGTTTGCCAATCAAACGGCCAACTAATTCCTTTGTGAGAGGGACAAGAAAGCAACAGTCAGGAAGAGAAACGTAGATCAAACATCACTGTTCTCTCTGTGATGAATCCAGGTAGATACAGAGCAGTAAGCACAGCTCATTTGGACAGATCCCCTACTTTAAATGCCTGTGTACTCTCCAAGCCTCCTGAATGCTTTCAAAGCAGGGACTCACAGACTGGGTGGAAGATGGGGAACAGCGAGTCCAACAACCACCATTCCCCTGGGGATAGCCCCAGAATGCTGCACCTTTGCAGTGGTGTACTGGCTCTTCACTCCTCCTAAAGGGAGCCAAATGCTTCCTGCATTTGTTGCTGATCTCCCCGGGATGGCACCAGGCCAGTACCAGCCTGGGAGCACCAGGAGGTGGCTGGGCAGGGCAGGATGCATGAGCAGACCAGTAGCTTTACCTTTGGGACCTCGATCTCCCAGATAACGAAGTCGGGCTTGCTGGATCCTCCTTCCAGCTTAGCGTTCTGGCGAGCCACCGTCTTCCTCATGGCACAGCCACTGTCCACAAAATCCACACTGTTTGCATCCGAACCTGCAAGGCAGGCACACGTGTCAGCACTGACAGCCCAGCTGGCACACACTGACACTGCCACCCCCACGGGAGGGGCCGCACAGTGACCCCACTGCCAGGAGGGCCTGCTACTAGGGGGCCCAAATTCGTCATATGCTTGAAGAAAAAAAGTGCAAGAGCTGAACTGTTTTGTTCCTAAACCACCAGCCAATAGCAGGAACACTTCCAGTTGGGAAAGGGTCAAACTCAAACAGCCTGCTCACGGTCAGATCTCACATACAGTCAAGTGTCACGTGAGCTTGCTCCTTCCTCCAGATTAACAAGCAGAAGCATGAAGATCCTCACCTGTTTGCAAGTATGCAGACCATCCAGTCAGAGACCAAAGAGAAAAATAAACCCAGCAGCTGCTTCACATTTGCCACATCTTAAAGGGTAACACAGCACAGAGGCTAAGAAAGGCAAAGAGTGCAGTTGTTGGCCATTGACATCCTAGGCCAGGGAAGGATTAAAGTCTCACAGCCTGGGTGTGAAGGTCAGCTGGATGACCTGTTATCCAACACTCACCTTATCAGTTTTACCTGCTGCATCCCCTCTCCCCATCCCTCAGTGTAGAGCTTTCAGCCCCTGCCACCACCAGGATCCACAACTCACTCCAGGACCTCCTTGTCACACCTGCATTCACAATGAGGCAGCACCATTCTCTTCCTGGAGTTACCCTCACTAGTGAAAATGTTCTGTGGGTTCAACCTTTAACTGTTGGCAAACTCAATCCCCATGTCTAGAAACGAGCAGCACTCCAACTGCTTTGTAGCAATTACAAGAAACATCCCGTGTCATTAAGGGCTGTTGGCACCACAGGGTCCTGCAAAGTATTTTAACATCCATCCCCAAGGTCACACAGGTTAACGTTTGCTCAGACAGCTTTGCATGTACTCTGCCAGGCACACACCATCCAGCATCTACAAGGCAAAAGCCACACAGACAGATGGAAAAACTTCACGAACATTGCCCCCTGTTGGGATTTCTTGGCATGCACCTACCCTTCTGAGCAAAAAGGCTTCAGGGTAACTGCTCTGCAACCCGCTGATTCTATCACAATTCATCAGAGCTCTGCCTTGGTTCATCCAGCAGCACCTCACAACCTGCCTTACAGCTCCCTGTCAGCAGCAGCAGCCCATAAACACAGGTAAGCACCCAGGGCTTACTAGAGGCCAACTTAGCTGAAGTAGAACCATTTGTTTGAGCAGGTCTCACACCAGTCAAAGTGCTCCCAGCCTGGCCCACATCCACACATGCTCCATTTCACTGGGCTGCTCCAGCACAGGCTCAGCTTCAGACAGTGTTGTGCTGAGAGGGGCCTAGCCTGCTCACCCCTCTGCAGTGTCCCCTGAAGATCACCTGGCTAACACTGGACCCTACACATGGGAACCAGAAGAGCAAACACCTGCACATGCAGGCTCAGCATTCATCTACACTCTAAGTTAAACATGAAGAGGATTTATCCAAAGGTGTTCCAAAACAGAAGGGTTACAGCACATAAAATCCTTGTTCAAGTGTGTTTTGTAGGAGGATTTCCAAATCCCTTACCTTCTGAGTGATCTCCATCCATCCCTGCTGCACTACTACACTCCTGGCTCGAGTCTGGCCCATCCTCCTTCAGGATCCCATTGCTGTATGGCACTGAGCTGTCTCCAGGCAGCCCCAGAGCAGGAGGGTCTTCCCTTGGCACCGAGCTCTGCTCAGCAGACGTGTCTTGGGCTGCAGATGCGCTCAGTGAGTCCGAGTGCTGGTCTGACGTGACAGACAGCACTGCGTTCTGCAGTGGGTCCTCTACACTCACCCCACCTTCGGATGCATTTGTGCTGTACCCGGAGTCCTCCAGAACCAGAGATGACTTTTTCAGTGGCCCTCCGTGGTTTTCCATATGAGTCCGATCAACTCCCTGGGACTCCCTGCGCTCACGGCTCTTCACCCGACAGTCCCTCGTGTCTCCCTGCCCAGGGCTGGCTGCACAGCCGTGTGCAGCACAGCTGGAACCTGTGGCACCCTGACCCCGCTCCTGTGCCCCTGGGGGTGTGGGGCCCACGGCCCCATCCTCCCCCGCTGCAGCTCCCTCCAGGAGCTCCTGGCCCGGGGCAGCACCACTCCCTGTCCCCAGAGGTGCCTCAGCCTGGCCCACAGTGGCCTGGCAGATGCAAGGGGACGCCTCGCCTGCAGAACCCGACAGCACTTCCTCTGTTGCTGCCAAAATGACCTTGGAAATGATCTGTATTGCTACTTGCTCAATTTTCTCAACTTCCTTGTCCAAACTCACGCCTCCAATCTTCTCTCTTTCCAACTCATCTCCTTTTGGCTGTGTGTCCTCCTGACACACAGGCACACTGGCAACAGACTCGGGCATCTCCTGTTCCCTGGACTGCTTCAGACAGGCAGGCTCCAAACTCCCCGGTAACATCTTCACTGCAGAATCCTCGCGACTTGATACAACTTCAGCTTCCTTACTGACAACGGCTTGTGGGGCATTGGTTTCTCTCTCCAGTCCCAAGCAATGGGCTGTCGCAGAGCCAGTATCCGACTGCACAACTCCTGGCATCTGCTTTTCCTCAGGGGGCCTAAACACAGACTCATCTGACTGCTCTGCATTGCTGATCTCCACCTTGACTCCCAAGGACTCTTGTGCCAGGGATGCTGATGGCTGCTGATCTTGGTCTGCGCTGGAGCTTGACCCCTGTTCCTGGCTCAGCTCCGTGCTCTTTGGGACCCGAGGGAGGGGAGCACAAGCAGGGGCACCGCTTTCCTCTCGAGATCCTATTGTTTCTAGTTTTTCACTGTCGTCCTCGTGGGTGCTGGGCTGAACTGTTGTTCCCGACAGGTCTGGAAGGTCCTGTGAGAGATCTGGCCTCTCGTGAGTTTGGCACAGAGGAGAGGGCGTCGTCGAGCCCGCGTTCAGCAGGGGGGTCGGGGGTCGGTTCTCCGGGCATTCCTCCTGCGGCGAATGAGGCCGTCTGCGGGGAACGCACGCTTCTGCTTTGGGTGCTGAACCACTCTCTGATACTTCCTCCTTCTTTTCCCTTCCAATGGCTATTGCTTGTTTGTTGCGATAGCTTGCATACTTTTTTCTCCAGGAATATATCCACCAGCAGCCAAGAAGTGCCAGCACTCCAGGAATGGCATACGGGACGAAATTGCGGAAGCGCAAAGCCATCTTACAGAGCTTCAGCAACTATATCTAGAAGGAGAAAGAAAGCACATTAAAATACTCACAGAGAAGGTAATAGGAAGGCTGAAGTCTCCCCTAAGGGCCTTGAGGTATTGCTATTAGCACAAAAAGGCTCATTTTCCAGCCAGTCTCAAAATTCCCATCTCTGCTCTGGCAGCAGGCCACAGGACAAGATCCTGACCCAAGACTAGGGATATCTGGACATTTCTCACCATTATACTCAGTGATTTCACCTCACCTTTGCACTTAATTTCCCCTTGTTTCTCCTGCCTCTCCCCCGCGGGTCAGTCCTGCCCCAGCACAGCAGGTTTCTCCAGCACTGGGCTGGGCTCACAGCCCCGCTGTACCACAACATTCCACGACAGGCCCGACACACGGCAGGGCTCCCCAGCTCTCCCCTTGAAAGGCAGCATCCCCTTCCCCAGAGTTCCAGAGTTTGACAACACACACTTCTCTAAAACCTTAGGAACACAGCTCCAAAGTTCGTTCTCCATCCAAATTCACTGCCCTGACTCCCCACAGCCGACAGCTGTCCCTTTTCCTCTAGAAAGTCTGTGACTCCTTTCCCACCCGGACACCATGGAGATTCCTGATCCAGTCCTGCTCCTCCACTTCCAAGCCTCACCTGGGTCACACGAGACAGGGCTGCCAGACCTTTCCTTTTCCTTAAGGAAAGTCTGCAGCTGGAATGCAAAGCTAAACAGCTACCACATCCCAAACAGCCTTGCTGCAAAGCATTTAAAGTTTATATTTTCACTGTGCAGGAATTAAAGCAAAACACCACGTATCTGAGGATGCTTATATAGAGAGACTTGAAGCCAAACAGCCCTCGAGACTCCTGCCAGTGAGCAACAAAAATAAAGATTGTTTTCAGGAGATAGCAAAGTCCTAGAAATGGGAACCATGCACTGGAAAAGAGCATTATCTGGTTCCTCTTTAGAAGCATGATACTTCTATGAAAAGAGAGGATAATCAAAGCAGTTGGTCCAATGCTTAGTCCATCTCAACCGTAAAAACCCCCTCTGTTATCAGAGCAAGTGTCCCAACCACAGCTCCCAGCACAACGCTCCTTCAGCCACGATCTTCACAGGAGCTGATTACATTCTAGCTGTGGACAAAACCATGCCTTGCTCGGGCTCAAACCGAGGGTCAGAGCTCAGATAATTTAATATTCACTCCAGATTTCTCACCTCCATCCTACAGGAGCAATCACACAGCTTCATTCACGCTACCTCAGACCCTGCCTTGGTTCCACACTGCTTCCTGTGGAGCCTGGACACTGAGGCACAGGAATGAGGGACTAGAAACTTGCTTGTTTGATCCCAAATTAAAGGTCAGCTGCAGACATGATTTAAGGAGTTCAGTAATATCCTAGTACATCACGAATGAGGCATTTATGTTGTTCTACATAGGACACTTGAGTGTGTTCATTGGACATTTGTGTCTGATTAAATAAACTGGATAACTAAGAAGTAACTAAATCCCAGTTATTCCCAGCCAGCTGTTTGCAGCCAAGGAGCAGCGCTCACTGCTCAGGGTAAGCCTTCTGTTAATGGTAACATCTGGGATTTGGAATTAAAAACCCAACAAACCTACGTAATAATGTGGATGTTTGGTTTTTGCAAGTGGAAAGGGTGAAGCCTGTACATCCCCAAGACAAAAGGTTCCCGTTTATGCTGCCCAGCACAATGGCACATTGTGAGCCACCACAAGGGCTCATCTGCTGCGTGCTGAAGTTGTAATCAACGCAGAACTACCTTACAAGCTGTCTCGCAGGCACACCACAAACCCAAATTAAAGTAGCTCACCTAAGTTCATTCCCAGCAAGCATTCCCGATTAAACAGACAGCCCTATTATTACCTGATTCCCTACTAAGTTGCACCAACTGTTCAAACAATAGTCCCACACAGCTCTGCAGCACAGGGAGACAGTCACAGGATGCCCCACAGAGGGACTGGTCTGTCCCAAAGTCTGGCAGACAAAACAGTTCTAAGAGTCATTTTAAACATTATCATTTAGGATAAAGATCTTCACTCCTTTGTGATATTTGGATGAGTGGGGACTGCTGGATTAGCTGACGGCTCCTTGCGACGCTCATTTAATTCCATGTTCTTAATTTACTGTTTTAGCTAGAGCTGCATCACTACCAGTGATGGTGCTAACTGAGAATTCCACATCCTCCCATCAGCTAGAGCAGGATGAAAGGCAGTGGCTCTGTGTGAGATGCCAGCAGACTTCCTGGAGTGCTGGGTTGGCTGGGGAACAGCTGACACCAACAAACATCCCCTCGCACAGACGTGCCAGAAGACTCCAGCGGCCGGATCTTGCCATGCTGGTCACGGCACCGCTGTGTGTGATGCCTGAGGATGGCTGACTGGCCCTGCCCAGTGCCCGGCCGTGACACAGCTTCTGCTTCGCTTCCTCCCCAGGAGAGCTCCCAGAGCCCACAGCCACTTCCCAGCACGTTCAGGAGTGACCAAGCCGTCTCTCTGCTGCCAATCTCACAGCCAGTTCAGGATGGCAGGGGCAGCGGGATCACTGGAGCACACGGGGGGAAGAAAGCCTGGGGTTTTCCTGCCAGCAGCAGAACAGAAAATGGCAACTTGTCAAATCACATGCCCTCAAGCGCTGCCAAGTGGGAGGGAGCCTGGCCCAGCAGGCCCTGCACTCTCTGGGCAGGAGGAGCCAGCTGGGAAGCACAGCAGCTCCAGAGGCTTTGGACAGGAGAGGAGCAGCTTTGTAGGAGGCAGAACCAGCAGGAAGCACTGGATCCTCAGCACTATTCCCAACAAGCAGGGCCCCATCAGTCCTGCACCAAAAATAGTGGAGCTCACACACTGTATGCGCTCACCCCACCACCAGCCACTTCCACTTCCCTCTGGCATGCCAGGAATCCGGCCCAAATGTCACACCTTGTATCATGGCAGGCTGGAGAGCTGCAGCCAGCACATGAGATTTCAGCTTGTTAAATAATCCCTACAGCGGGGCAGGATGGGATTAAGACACCAAGGGGAGAGTAGGGGTCAGTCAGCTCTCCAAATCTGTGTCCTGACTTGATTTATGGAAAACTCCTGGTAAAGAACAAGGAGATGAGGACAAGAAAGAACGAACACATCACCTACCTTAGAAAAAAGCCAAGGACAGTCAGCTTATTCTACTTGTTCACGTTAGAGCAGTTCTAAGCCACCTTGTTTCCTGGCCAGGACACAGAGCCCTTCAGCACACGCAGCCTTATAAGGTTAGAAATGTTCGCAGCACGAGGTTCCCAGGGAAGTCAGATAATTCATTCTCAGGGTCCGAGAGGAGTTCAGCAAGCGCTCGCTCCACAATTTCAGGGCCTTCCAGGCCCAAGGAGGTCTGTTCTGAGGGCGAGCTGCTTCGAGTCTCTACCAAGAGAGAGGCCAGGATGACTCCCAAGTGACTGAGGCCCCATTCTCTGCAGAGACCCCTCAGCGCTGCTGGTCCCGGCTCCTCCGCTTCCCTCTGCCCCAGCACTTGAGAGGCTATGCTTCCAAACCCTGAAAGCAGTGGAAATCAAGGCTGGAATTAAAGCCCGTCCTGAAGGATCACAGAGCAAAGGAGCAGGCAGCTAAATTGGAAATGCAGCTTCAACAGCAAGGCCAGGACACCTCCCAGCAAACCCTATAGTTAGCGATGCAGCACTCGGGAAATAAATACTATCTGGGTGAAAGAGAACTGGACAGGCTGGCACAGTTCAAACTAAATGGGACCACGTGGGCTTTTAAAATTTTCCATGCCAAAAATAACTGGTAGCACATGCTCTGCCTTATAGGAGGCATAAGAACAGGAGTTGACAAAAACCTAAAGAACCAGAGGCCCTACCGTTAGGATTAAAATAAGAAAAGCTCCTGCACAGAAACAGACGTAAAGGTTTACATAACCCACCCTGGGCACGAGGCATATTTTCATCGAAAGTTGAATTGGCATGTGGCACTGCCTTATCTAACTGCAGCTTCTTCGGGTTTCATACAGGATGAAGGAGGCAGAACTCGCACAGCGGAGGGACCTTCTGCCAGGTCCTGCTGGAGAGTGAGGCTCCAGCTGGAGAGCACAGGGGCTTTCTCCAGGCGGGGCAGCATCCCCAGGGCTGACCTTACAGGACGGAGCTGTGAGGCCACAGCAGTCTGCCAGCCCTTGCATCACACGCTGCAGATCAGGGTGTCCCTTGGCCACCAGACTTTACAGCCTTTCCACCCCTCTCCTGCCCAGCCCGGTGCACCACCATCAAACCAAACATCACCCAGAGCAGGAGCTCAGACAACATGACTCAGGAGCTACAAGCACCCAGAGACAGGTAGGAGCCAGGTCCCCAAGATCTCAAACTGCGTGACACCTATTTTAAAAAGAAGACAACAGGGAAGTTGTATACTTAACTAATTAAAGATAAGAGTTCTGCAGCAATTTCTGCTTCAAACACCAGCACTGAAAGACTAGAACAGCAAGAGATACCCCTTAAGCAACACCACCTTTTCACAGGCCAGTGAATATGGGCTACGAGCTCAAGAAACAGGCTGCTCTGCAAATGAAAAACCACTAATGAAGCCACTCTACAACCTTAAAATATTTAAGAACCAGCAGTCTCCTATTTGCAAAAGCATAAATTGTGACTTAAGTAAAAGGCTGAAAAAGCTGGTTGATGTAGAGCTAAACTAGTGTTCTGGAGCAAGAAACACCACCAACACCAGGCTGCCTTTTATCTCCGAGATAAAAACTGCCTTCAGTGTAGTCAGCTTCAGTGATGTTCCTACAAGAGCTCACTGCCCCCTCACAGCTGGAGCTGCCACATTCATTGACGGTTCTGTGTGCTTTCCTAACTCAGGAGCCCCACACAGCTCCAGCAGCATTAAGGCCAACACAGGACTCAGAACAGTTCCTATGTATTTACACACAGAAGCAGAGGTTTACAGTAAAAGCACCAGTGTAGGCCAACCTGTAGGGTTTTTTTAGTAGACGTTTTGGAAACCACCATGAAGTTCACAGAGACACAAACTCTGACCCCCAGCAGCCCTCACCACGCTCTGCCTCACAGAGTCAGCCAAGGCCCCGAGCTCCTCCCGCTCTGCAATAATGAACAGTTTGTAATTAACATTAACCCTATCAGGTTATCAAACTCCATATGGCGCTTTCTATCTTATTACCTCCCTGCTCCAGTTGTTTCATTATTTATGGTGTCCTCACCCAAGGCAGTGTCTCCCTGTGAATCCTCTACTGCACAGGGAGGCACGAGAGCTTTTTCCCCGCTTTCCCAGAAGGGTCTCTCGATACTTCAGCAAACTTCAGAAAGGGCTTCTGCACCACTTCACCACCACCTCCACAGTACAAGCAAAGCAGCTGTTATTAGCTTTTTAACCTACCAACACATTACAAAAATCTGCACTTGGGGGAAAATTTTATCATCTTTCATTCTTTCTGCATTGTCACACAGGTTGGAGAATATAACAAACTCATTTCCAGAATCTCAGAAAAAATACAGTCAATACTTAGCATTTTGTGTTTGCTTCTACACCAAAGAAGCCAGTGCAGCCCTTGCTCTGGGCAACACAGTGTAGTGGCCACTCCAGGTACAGCTTATAAATTAAAACTTCAAAGCAACCATCCAAGTCAAATGCCTGGCATTTCTATCAATTTCCACAAAACAGAGACTAAACTAACCAAAGGCTTCCAATATACTCTGCACCCTAGACAAAAAACAGAGGTGCATTTTCAAGGAGACAGGACCGTGAGGTTTACATCACAACACACTGATAGAGCTGCAGGAGACAGCGAGCAAAGAGCAGCACCAAGACCAAACAGGTCTCCAGGTACGTGGGGGTAGCAGCAAGTCCTGCTCACAGCAAGGAGACCTTGGCAAACAGCTTCCCAAAACAAAGCTGGACCAGACTCGGACAGAAAAGCAAAACATAGCGGAGTCTGGTTGGAAGCCTGGTGCCCAGAGCTTGGCGAGAGGTTGCAGAAGGAGCTTACATCCTTCCCAGAGAGGAAGAATAGCAAACATCAGTGAAGAGGGTGCCCTGTACTGGTCTGTGCTGGGGAGGAACTGCAAAGGTTTCACTGGGAGGCACTGAGACTGAGCGAGCAGGCAGGTAACTCGTGTGCATGAACAAGTGCTCCCAGGAGTGACTCCAGACTAACCGGAGAGAGCCACGTTCACTCTGACCACAGCAGCGTCCCCAGGCCCTCGCCTGCATCACACCAGGGGCAGCTCTCACACACAACAGCCTCCCCTGCACTGCAAGCTGCCTCCTCTCCTCAGCTTTGGCAGCCCTTTTTAAAAAGCAAAGCCAAGACACAGATCAAATGACCCTCCTCCAGTCACATGGAGCTGGAGGAAACACAAGGAACGGAAAAAAGGGATTCCAGCTGGAGAGAGGGGAGCCCACCTTCTCTAACAGGCAGCAAACACTCCGTTCAACTTGAAATACTTTGGGGAGGGGATGTGCTGATTTCTTTCCTGCACCCATGAACACCAAAGAATTCCTCTTACCCCTGTGTTTCAACAAGTCCAAGTTCACAACAAAAAGAAGCTCCTCTTTAAGGAAGGGGAAACCACAGGATTGCAGCCCTGAGACTCATGGGGATACACACGGCAATCCTTGTCCCAGACACTTCCAGTTCCCAGGTTTCCCCCCGTGCACAGCTAAGGCCCCAATACCAGAGGCTCACGCAAATCACGAGCTAACTGCTGCTATTTATACCCAGAGTCAAAAATCAGCCCCGGCACATGGCAGGTTTCTCATCCTCAGTGCCAGGTGGCAGCAGAGGTCAAAGGCAGGCAGGTCTGCAGCAGGGATTCGTTTGCTCAAGAATGATTTTAAGTGATCTCTTATGAAATATTCAGCTCTGCTAACAGTAACATACAGGGCCCATAAATGCAGTCACCTTCCAGCTGACAAAGTGCAGGGGCAGCAAAGCTGACCAGAATCCATGTAGTGGATAACAAAAAACCCACAGTAAAACAGAACACTCGAAAAAGCAGTGAGGGACATGCAAATATGTCCCCCCATGAGAAACAAACGCAAAAGCTTTAATTTCCAGGAAATACTAAACACCTGCTGAATAAAATAGCTTTTTCAGAGTATCTGAGCACGGCTGCCTGAAGTTAATCATCACTTCATGAAGTCTAACCAGCTATTTGCATTAAGAGCTCCACAGAAGCACTGTAGTTAGAAATCAGGATTTTAAAAAGACTAATCATTAGATCTGAAACATGAAACAATTATAAGTAATTAATGCTGTAATTAATGTTTTCTATTAGTTCTAGATGTTGCTAAGGGCAACTGGGATATCAGCCTTGATCCTATTACAGTCTCCTTGGACACTAGAAATACCTTAAATTGTTTTTTCACATCAGTTAAGTGCACATGAACAGTGAGAAGCACGGATAAGTGGGGTATGCTGCTTTTAAAGCATTATGCTCTTCAGATAACTGCTACTGCAGAAGTGCACTTGCTCTGCAATCCCCCCACAGCCAGCCTGCAATGTTTTCAAAATGAACATGAGCGTCTCAACATCATAAATCAACTGTTGCTGGCTCGGAGAGCTTTGGCTGCAATCCTCCAGCAAACTCCTGTCACAGTTAACTCCATAGGGAATCTGCAGGAGCTGGGGACTGACGTGCCATGGTGGGTCTGAGCTGCAGGTACCCTCACCTCACACCTTGGGCAGCAAGGAGAATTCCTGTTGTCTCACTTCAAGCACTGTGGAATGTCCAGGTTAAAGCCAAGGCTTTAACTGATGATTTTCAGTATTAGTATCTCAGAGAATGTCTAGAGATCTCTAAAAAGGAATACGGTTCCTAGAGGGGTTTCTAAACCCAGTGTGAATAAGGAGAGCACTCCTGAGTAAGAAGCAGCTACTAACACACGTAAGAAGTGTGTTCCTGCAGTGCCATCCACACAGACCCTCCACATCACTTTTCATGTCTGAGAGCAAACAGCCTGTTGTAGAAGACACTGGTGAGAGACTGACCTTCATAAACCCCACGAGAGCTCTCCAAAGTCCTTCAAGAGCTCAATAAAACATTGAAGGAGAAGCTGAGGGACTGTCAGGTGGGCAGGACCAGGACAGCGAGTGCTGCAGTAAGAAGGTGGATTCCATCACACTTCAAGCACAGGTCAAGCTGTACAGGATTCTCACCCCTTTTAACTTACTCAAAAGTTGTCGTTTCCTCCAGCACACTGTGCAGCACGAGCAAGCAAACCAGCAACTGAGAATGACATTCACATAACGAAGCTGTGCTGCCCCTTTCCAGAATCACAGCTCCACGGGCATTACCGGAGCACAGGTACAGTAGCTCAGCAGATGCCTGGACAGTCCTTCACCCTTTACACAAGCAGCTCATTAAAGAACGAGGAGGCCGAGTGACCTGAGCTGGGTCACACAGTGACCCCGGCCGAGGAGCGAGCTCGGCCCAGCTGCTCCCTCAGCTCCGGTCCAAGCGCTCCCAGGGGAGCCCCTCGGGAGCTGTGCCGCTCTCCCACACCCCACGTGCTCCCCCAGGGCTGTGCTGGTAGATCATTCACAGCCACGACGCCAACCGGAGGAGAGCAGAGTTACACCAGTGCAACACCTTCCCAGCAACCACCCGCTCCTTCCACCTGAGACAAAGTCCACGGGCCAGTAACGCTCGGCAGGTGCAGCACAGCCCTGCCACACAGGAAGGCCCCATCTCTGCCACTCCACAGCCCCCGAATTACTTCCCACGCGGACTGTGGTCAGACGCAGCTTTTGGTGCCGCTTCCTGCTATTCTGGATAAATCCCATGAAGAGGATGCCTGCCTGTTCTACGATTGCTGCTTTATGGATTATTATGATAAAGAATGTGGCCAAGCACAGAGCAGGTTGCCCAGTTCCGGAACAGGAGTAACTTGGAACTCACTTGCTTCAAGAAGGGAGAAGAAGGAAAAATAAAAGAACAAAACAAGTCAAACAACAAGGATTCTCCCAGCAAGGCAAGGCTCTCCAAACATCACTTGCTCAGTAGCAACAATTTAATTCCTTTGCTCCTGACTGGGCTCCACTCCGGCTTACAAACAAAAGGAGTCACTGCATTAGAAGTTTGCTAATAACAGTTCTTACGGCCATTACCATAACACAGGCGAGGCCGGCCGGACCAGACACACGGCAGACAGCACAGGCTGCCTTAATGCGCACCGCCCGAGCCGGCTCCGGCCTTCCCGGGCAGCCCCGGCGGGGCCGGCCCCGGGGAGCCGCGGGGTAAAACACACGAAGCGCGGCC
>VZRE01013786.1:193143-252353 GCA_013396775.1 Cephalopterus ornatus | reverse complement strand
GTGGTGTGAAGGCACAGCCCGTGGTGTGCAGGCACAGCCGGTGGTGTGAAGGCACAGCCCGTGGTGTGCTGGCACAGCCCGCGGTGTGGTGTGCTGGCACAGCCCGTGGTGTGCAGGCACAGCCCGCGGTGTGGTGTGCCGGCACAGCCCGTGGTGTGCAGGCACAGCCCGCGGTGTGGTGTGCCGGCACAGCCCGTGGTGTGGTGTGCAGGCACAGCCCGCGGTGTGGTGTGCAGGCACAGCCCGTGGTGTGGTGTGCCGGCACAGCCCGTGGTGTGGTGTGCAGGCACAGCCGGTGGTGTGAAGGCACAGCCCGTGGTGTGCAGGCACAGCCCGCGGTGTGGTGTGCAGGCACAGCCCGTGGTGTGGTGTGCCGGCACAGCCCGTGGTGTGGTGTGCCGGCACAGCCGGGCACCGCGCGGCCCGAACGCAGCAGCTGAACCTGAGCTTTAGACAGAGGGTGACACAGCGTTTGGCCCGTGGGGACGCGTTGGTGAACACAAGTATTAGCCGGCAGCTCCAGCAGTGCGCCATCGGAGCTGCGAGGCTGAATCGGAACGAGAAATGCAAACCTGCGTTCAGACCAGGTCTGCTTGGCTGCGGCAGCACCAAGTCAGGACTAATGGAGACTTTTCATGTTATTGTTTAATACTTGCGACATTTCCCCCCAGGGCTTTTGGCATCCTTGAAAGAAAATCCAGTGTATGTACATGATTCCTGTGTCCCGAGGAACGTCTGAGGTTTGGGGGCTACACAGCAGAGAAGCTCTGCCACACTCCGTGCGCTGTGTGACTGCGGGTCCCGGGCAGGGCACGTGGGGGAGACTGTGGGAAGGCGCTGTGGCTGTGCTGAGGAGCTCGGGAGTTTGCGGAGCCGGCTGGTGAGAGAGGGAGAGGCCCCGGGGTGGGACAGGAGCAGCCCAAGCAGCAGCCAGGCCTCGGGTCTGTGCGGAGGTGCAGTTGGGAGTGGTGCATCCTCTCTCCAATCCAGCACAGTTGCATGGACAGACACGGCGTGGCAGGAGCCTGGTTTTCTGGGTGCTGCTCCTTCCCGTGCAGCCGGGCAGGTCAGGGGGCAGCGGGGGGACGGGACACCGCAGTGCTTGGGGCTGGCTCCTGAGGAAACTGCACTGGGTTTGTCACTGGCTTTGTGGGAACAGCTGCCTCTGGATTTCCCTGTGGAACAGCTTAGGCTGCCTGTGTATCTTTTGGAAACTCGGTGGCAGAGGGAAGAAATAGGCCAGGGAGAGGTGGCTCATGCAAGCCTGCCTTGGGGCAGGAACAGGGAGCAGCAGAGCAAGAGTGAGTTATAAACCAGAGCTATTCCTGGGGGCATCCAATGGGAGCTGCAACAGTGCAGGAAAACACTTCAAGCCTCCTGCCACCTTGAAAGCCTGAGCTTCCTTTTCCTCTACCTAGATAGATTACTCCCCAATCAGCCTCCTCCCTTTGCAGTGCCCAAGTCTCATCCTGCAGAGCCCTGCTGTTCCCAGGAGCTCGCCTGGCTGTGGGCAGCACGCTCTGCACCAGGTAATGCTGCAGAAACCTGCTGGAAACGCCCTCACTGTGGGACACGGGAGGTTTGTTGCACTGCCCGGGCTGGCTGGGGGCAAACCTGCCAGTTGTTTATTTACACGTGTCTGCAGCAGGCAGTTGGTATCTGAGAGTGTAAATGAGTAACTTGGAGAAATCACAGTTGTGTTTCAGTGGGATTGTCCTTCCTAAATCACTGATTTGTCCAAGTATTTTTCTCTGAAAAGTTTCTGATTCGCCTCAATTTTTTGGTTTAGAGCAGTCAGGAATAAATACCCTCTTAAAGACTACAAATTGCGCCACACAAGGCAGAAAAATCCTTCAGTGCTGAGACTTTGCCCTTTTAATGCCATTAATCTGAGGATCTCAGCAGTTTGTCCGTTAAGAATTCCCAACGGACAGCCATCCTTGGCTGTTACCGTTGGGCAGCTCCAGCGTCTACGATGCCTGGTGGTGGGATGTTCAGATTTGTCCAAGGTCACAACCACAGCCTGTGTCTGTCACACAGGGGGACCACAAATGGTGAAGCTGCTGGGACAGATCCGTGTCCTGCACTGAGCAGCCAGAGGCCGTGAGCTTCACTGCAGTGAACACAGAAACAACTTCTGTGGAGTAAAGATCAAACCACTCTGCCTGTAAATAAACCAGACCCTGCTAACAGAATAACTGCTTCCTTGTGTGACAGGTCACCTTCTCCTTATAGAACCAGTTCGTGTCTCTGGAGTTTTCATGAGCGGGGAACAGCTTTCCAGCCTGCCCCTTCCATTTGCATGAGGATTGAACAAGCAAGTGTTCCCAGCAAGAAGAACTGGCACCACACAAAGTAGAAGGAGAAAGGAAGAGGTGAGGCCTGTCAGCATCTCGAGGGCAGCATGTTCTTTGGTGGGAACTCGAGGTGCAGGTACAGCTGTGCCCATTCACATCCCAAACAGAACGGGACAATCCAGGCCTATCCTTGCAGAGCCTGCAGGGAGCTGGAGCAGCCTCTGAGGTGCAGCCTGGGCCATGTCCTACCTGCTCTCATGTTGCTCTGGCAGGAGCACGGGGGGTGCGGTGCCACCGTCCCGCTGCAGCAGAGCCCTGCTGTCCCTGGCGGGCAGGAGCCGTGCCCAGGGCCTGCCCTGCACAGCCTCTCCTCAGCTGCACAGGGGGTTGGCAGCTGCTCAGGGAGGAGCAGTCATTTTCCTCTCTTTCAGGAGCTGTGTGAGCCCAGGAGTTAAAAACAAGGACAGGCCTAACTGGAGGGAGAGCAGAGGAGCATCAATCCCATGCAGCCTTGGGAAGGACGGCGCACACAGTGCTGAGATGGACCCTTCTCCCCTTTCTGGGGGCATCTCTTCAGGTGAGTGATCCAACAGCTGGCAGGATCCAGCAGCGGGGAGCAGCCTTTGCTCTGTGATCCCTGCTGCACTGGGCAAATGCAGGAATTCCTTCCCTTGGTTGGTTGTGCTGCCCCAGCCACCCCCGTGGGTCCCTGAGTTCGTGTTGTGGGACAGTTCTGGATGTTTTGCCTCACTCAGACCCAGCCTGTTCTCTGGCAGAGCCTGGGCCTGTGCATCCCTGCCCATGGTCAGTCCTTGCCTGTCCATGGCTCCTTGGGTGGGTCTTGCTCACTCCAGCAGAACTCTCCACTGCACCCCGTGCACAGAGAGCTGGACACCTCCACCTTCACCCGCCTCACGCTGCACGAACTGCACCCCGGGCTCTGGAACGAGAGCAGTGAGCTCCAGGGGTAGGGCACTTAGACCAGGGAAAGGGAATCACCAAGAAGGGGAAAAACCCATGGCTGATAGTGCAGGAGCTGGGGAGCACAAAGAGCAAGTGGAGGAACTTCCTGGAAAACAAGCTGGGGGAATGGAGCCAAGAGCAGTGAGACAGAGGCACCCACTGCCCCCCTGCCTGGCATCTTACACCTTGAACAGGGAGCCTCAGGAAGCAGAGTTGGTAACTAGGGCTTGGAAAACTCACTCCCAGTCAGGTCTGTCCCTGACCTACCTCTTCTGGACCTGGCCATTCCATTTACCTGCGTCCTCACAGCCCGAGGAGGAGGAGGACCAGCAGTTCTTCAGTGTACGCGCCGTGTCCTCTGCACACCCGGCTCTCCCGGGCAGACCTCGCTCTCCCAGTCCCTGACGGGGGATGGAAGCAGCAGAACAGATATTTCTAGTTTCTCTGAAGGACAGTATGCTATGAAAAAAAAAATTAAAATACAATTTAATAGTTCAGTGGGATTTTCTTGAGCATATATTTACTCCTGGCTATTTATAGTGCTGTCATTTGAATATCCCGAAAGATGCCGTCATCAGAGGTTCTTTCATGATTCCTTTGAAGAACAAACCCATACTTGTTTGAACAAGTAACATCATGGGAGATGTTATTCTACACTCTCCACCCACACAACCCTGGGAGCGATTTTCATTTGAGAGCTTGTTAAACAGAGGAGCAGTCAACTGGAGCCCCTGTCCCAAGGCACAAAGGATTCACACCTGGAAATCCTAACTCCAGTGTGGGAAAGGCCGTGGCTGCTCTGCAAGGGGCTGTTGGTAGCAGTGCCCAGCTGCAGGAGGTTGGCTTTGGCTGTTCTGTGACAATCACCTTAGAGCTGTTTAGGGTCAGGAGCGCTGTCACCTGTCCCACACAGAGGGGCCTGAGGGGAGGGCAGACAGCAGAAAGCATTTGACAATGGCAGAAGTGACCAGTGCAGCAGAATCTGATCCTGTGGGAGGGCCTAAGGGACCAGATTTCACCCATCTCACCGGTGACAGTGCTGGAGCACCTTCAGGGACAGCTCTGAGCCATCTGGGGTCAGCCAGGAACAGGAACATACAGCAAGGACAGGAAAGGGCTTTAAGTTTAACGTCTGTGCTTGTTTCTTTGCAGCTTTTCAGCATGCTTTAAGGAAGTCCCCTATTAAGGGAATTATAAGTTTAGTAGAAATTTTGGGCTATCTAAAATATGAAAATTCGTTATTCCAAGTCAGAGGTATTTGGAATTATTTATGCCAGAGAGACAGCTTAATATTTAGGAATGAGCCACTTATTATGGGTCAGACTTACTGCTTGTGATTAACAACTTCCTTTCTCTTCCTCTTTGTAGAGTTTTTAGCTCAAGAACAGAATTTATATCCCCACATCAATGCATTTTTGCATTATTATTTTCCATTGTAAAATATTTTATCAGCAGCTGGGCAGGGATTTTGAGGCTATTTCCTTAGACAGGACTGCCTGCTCCAAGGGTGCAATTTTCCCCTAAGTATAGTTTTTCCAACTGCATAAAGACATCACTAAAATAAAACTCTTTCTCCTTTCATTCCGTCCCTGTGGCTACAGTGTATTTGTGATCTCAAGCAGCAGGGAGGCTCCACTGTCCAACAGAGGAACCTCAGGAATGTTTTTGGCAGCAGTGGTTGGGCAGGTGCTGCTCAGGAGTCGGCTCCCACCGGAGGTCCAGCTTAGGACTAATGAAAATTTCTTCTAAAGGAAAGAAAATGTGCTCCTGAAACGGAACAGTTCCCAAGCCACTGCTCTTCCACTCGTGCAGCCCCAGCTGGCACCAGGAGCACGGCAGGAATCACCTGGCCAGGTGTCTGCACGTCTGTCCCCTCACTGGGCAGGAACAATAAGATGTCTCAGAAGAAGTCAATGCAGTCACACTTTAATGTGTCTTTACATCCTTTTACGATTCACAAAGCCAGAACATAAGTACTTATACATTTTTAATGGGAAAGTAATGTATCCCCCTAAAAGAAAAATAGGTGTGATTAATCATTTGTCATAGAAGTTGCCTGACAGCTGAAACCTCAAGCTTCTAAGCTAGAAAAGCTCAAATAGACAAATTATACTGAATTGTTCTTTAAAGACCAAGCAGCTGTTTTATTACAATATTAAATTTACATTTTAAAAAGAAATATTCTGATTTATTATTCAGTTATGATAATCTTACTGAAGTGACATGAAATTCATGACAATGGGCTTTATTCTGTCCTCAGTCACCACAGGCAATTGGGTTTGCCATCACTTAGATCTGTGCAGGTTCCCACACCCAGAGCAGCACCAGTCTGGGAAGACAAATCCAGACACCGGATTTCAACTTGGTTCTAATTTTCCCCAGAAAAAGTGGGGTTTTGGGTCTGGGACTGGGCTGGATCCCTTGGTTCAGCCCCAAAGAACCCACCCAGACTCACTGTCCCAAAAGAGCAAGGATGTCAATGTCCACCACCTTCACCCCACAGCCCCTGGGAATGACCTTCAAACAACTGGGAGCAGGTTCAATGTACATTTTACTTCAAAAAAAAGGGGAAGTACATACATGAGGGGAGAGTGGGGTGAACAATCGTTATCTGAGACCAGGTTTCCACCATTCTGACCCACAGCTCCGCCGGGGCCGGGGGCTCTCGCCAGGCTCCCGCTCCAGCGCTGGGGCTGCAGGGACAGCACTGGGAAGGAGGAATCCCCCGGGCCAGGGCAGCAGTGAGAGCACACGCAGGGGGAGTGTCGGACACGCTCTGCTTTAAATGACGGAATGCCAGCAGGGAGGAGGAGGAGTTAACAGTTACTAACACTAGAATAATCAAATTTATATGTTATACATATACAGCAACTAACTGCTTTACAAAAAAAGCAAAATAATACAATATATTGTCACATGTATTTACAGTGTAGTAAATATACTTTTCTGTCAAATTTTACACAAAAATTATTTACAAGTGAATATACTGCATAAAAAAAAAAAAGGTGGGACCAACACTCCGAGTGACTGTCTGTGGTTTGTTGCATAACAGTAGGACGTGCTTCATGACATTGATAAAAATTAACTTTAGAATGAAACAGAAGAAGCCCTAAAACCTACAACCCGGGTCGGAGCGAGCCCTGGCACAGACCAGGGGCTCGGCCCACGAGACTTAGTGAAACGTTCCCTGTCTGGGGAACCTCATGCACGGTAAAGCAGAAACATCGGCATCGTTACAGGTAGGTTATGCACTATTCCAATACTACTGAGTTATCTTTAAGTCAGGGAAAATATCAACACAAACAGAATGTTAATTGTCTTTACAGTACTGAGCTGTGGTCAGTGTGGGGCGGGGAACGGGCTCTGAGCCAGGGGTGTCACACACGATCCCCACCAGGCTGTTACGGGGCCACGTGTTCCTGTTGGGATTTTTCTGGATCTACACTTTCCATGTCACAGCACAGGGACTCTGGGGCTGCAGCTCCAGCCCTGCAGCAGAGACTGGAGCTGCAGCCACTGCCGGTGGCCCGCAGGCTGCCCGGAGCGCGGCTGGCACAAGGGAACCCGGGACGGGGCTGAGCCCCACAGTGTCACCACCACAACTGCTGGGCAGGGGCAGCACAGCCCCGGCAGCACGTGGGCACAGGTGGAGCTGCCCGGGCTGGAAGGGGCAGGAGGGAGAGTGCTCAAACAGGGAAAGAACAAAGGAAGGAGGATGTGAGAAAGAAAAAGAGGCCAAGTCCCAGCAGTGGCTGCTGCAGGGAGCGGGAAAGCAATGGAGAGACAGTAAGGCACTCAACTAATTACTGATTGGAGTTTAATCATTACACAAAGGCTGTGCCTCCCTGCGAGCCAAGCACGAGCTTCCCAACAACCGCTACAAGACAACGTTCCTGCATATCGGGGCACACATGATCCCAAATTAAACCTTGGCCATCAGCTGTCCTTACAGCCCAATTCCAGCCCCACCACCTGACACAGGAGTCTGACACCCCGGCTCAGCCAGAGTCCAGGCCCTCTCACTGAACCTCTCACACAGGGGAACATCTGACCAACTCCCTCCTTCCAGGAAAGAGGAAATTTAATTTTGTTCACTGACCAGATTTTTAGCTGGGACTGAGAGCCTGGAGTGGTTCCCAGGGAAGGTGATTTTCATCACTGTTCCCTGTGCTGCAGAGAACGCAGCAGTTCTGAAGGAGGGACACTTCTGACGTGGGCAATGCAGAACAGTGAAGGGCCTCCTCTCTGCCCAAGTAAAACCAGTTGGGCAGTTCCTCTGGAATTCCTATTCCTCGTTACAGGAAACCTGCTCGTAGGAGAAACAACTGAAAACAGCAAATCACCTTTACAAGAGATTCTTGTTCTTCTCCTACCTACAAATCCTCAGGCTTCTACAATTCCTTGTCTTCAGCAAAACGGGAAGGGCTGGAACCAGCTCAGTTGGGTACAACCCCATGCAGACCACAGCGACACCAGGGGTGGCTCCTCACAATCTGAGATGTGAGATGACAACAGTTTCTAACTTGGGGACCCCAAGGCTCAGCCTCAGGCCCCGCTCACACCCTGCTCCGAGTCCCCAGTGACCACGTTCCTGCCGCAGCACCTGCACCACCCCAGTGAAGGGCCTGGCTTAACTGCACCACTTCATTGTTCTAATGTGTTTATTCCAAGACTGCTAATCCTCTTGTTTTGGCAAACTATTTGCATATGAAGTTTGTGTTCATAGCTTTTCCAGGACTGTAAACAAATTAAAGAAATTGTTATTTTATGAATCAATACAATAAAGGCATTTTATTTACATAAATGTTACATTGTTACTGTGTGGATACATGGGAATTGTGTGCTATAGCAATAAAATCGGAACCCTTAATTGTACCATTCTCTAATAATTTAGCTGTGGAGTTTGATTTACTGAAAGCCGTTAATGATTGCACTGGAGGATTGGCTTTTACCTAGTGGATAGGTTTTTTTTCCTTTAAAGCCACCAAAGGATTGTTGATTCCTACCACAGCACAGGGATCTGAAACTGGGAAGTGAATTGTTCCTGAGCAGGAGCTGTGAGAGCCCCCAGGGACAAGGCCCCCGCCCCAGCTCCCGCCTCCTCCCTCGCCACGGCCCCAGCGCTGTCACCAGAGCCCTGGCAGTGACCAGTGACAGCACCTTCAGTTCTTGGACCCCTGCAGGACCCTGAACCCCGGGGGTCCCGCGGGCAGAGGGCGAGCCCCGGGACCCACCCGACAGTGTCAGTTAATTTAAACTCATGTACCTTGAGCAGATGCGGCTTTGCTGTCCCTGCCCGGGCAGCACAGGGGCAGCTTTGCCACACACCATCCCCCAGCGCCAGGAGTGAATCCACCCGCTGCTCCTCCATTCCCCACTGGCTGCTCTGCCAGGAGCTCCCGAAGGAGTGCTCTGTGGGGAAGGGCAGAACTAAAGCGCTAAAGCAGCTGTTAAATGGAAGAAGAGGCGATAAACTTCCTGCAGTGCTACAAGGACAGCCCGAGGGGCAGTTCCCGGGGATTTCCCCCTGTACCACCTTCTCCAGGGCAGTAAAGTACAGCCAAAAAAAATAAAAAAAGCTTGGGGAAAAAAGCCAGTTTGTCCAGTCTGGTCCATGTACAGTCCAAGTGTATGAAGCTTAATCTGGGGAATGAGGGATTCCTGCAGCCTCCTTTTCCTCTCCCATTTATTGCTAATTACCTGAAATTTAACCTAATCCACCACTTCTGTTAAGCTCATTGTACTGTGGCTATCGTGAGTTTCTTTTCAGTATGGTAAAAAAAAGTCCACAGCTAAAATCTTACACGTTTGGATTAAAACCAGGATTAGAGAAACTTCCCTGGCTCAGGAAGCCACTACCTTGAGGTGTGCAAACAGGGTTAAGGATCAACACTTCCCTTTAGAGCAGGAACAGCCGAGGCCAGAGCAGGTGCACAGCGGGGCCGTTTTGGGAAATGGCTTTGGATTTGGACAAGACGCGGCTCTGCGGCGTCACAGGACTCCAGACCTCCCCCGGCTCCGCCGCCCCTCGGGATCCACGCGCGGCTCTGGAACACTCAAACCAAACAGAAGGGAGGGATGAAGGTGGTGACTCGGGCAATGGGTCAGGAGTTGATCATCCGGCGCCGCGGCCGACGGGATGGGAACTGTACAAATCAAGTGCAGCATCACACCCGGCGCGGGGCCCTTGGCGAGGGGCCGCTCGTGTCAGTCAGGTCCAAAGATAGAAAATAAAATTAAAAAGCAACAATCACACGATCTTTTTGATGCTGTGACGCTTGAAGCTGCCGGCGCTTCGCTGCTTCTGCACTTGGCTGGCGGAGCCGTGGCGCATCCTCCCGCTGTTGGTGTGGCCCGCGGTGGGCGACAGCTCCACGTTCTCCTTGTCGATCCCTGCGGAGACACGAGGCCCGCGCTGAGTCCCGCCGGGAGCCCGGGGGGACCCGCCTGCCCTGGGGACAAGGGGCAGGTCAGGGCCACAGAGCCGCTCCTCCCTCCCTCCCTGCAGCCCTTGGGGCCGGTGGAGGGGCCGGGGAGAGAAAAGGCAAATCCTGTGTGTGTCTGCTGGAAACCAAAGCTCTGGTTTGGTGAGGAAAGGAGGAAGAGGCAAAGAGGTGAAGGCACCACTGTGCCCCCATGGGCAGCCTGGGGACACGAGTCCTGGGAGAACACTGGGCCAGGGAGTTGGACTCCAGTCTTTTGCATTCTCCAGGAGGAAGGGCCGACACTGTCAAACCTACGGGCTTCTTCCAGCCAAAAATCACCGGCTGCTGTGGAACAGGGGCACAGCTGGGGCAGGAAGGTTCGTTTCTGAACCCACACAACTCTGCTGCAGTGGCAGAGGCTGATTCTTGCTACCAGAGAAGATTCGTGTGTGTTCAGGCACCCATCCTTCCCCTCGACAGTGAACCCTGGCTCACAAACAAGCTCAGGAAAAGCACGTAAGGTACAAATCAGTGTTCAGAGGACTCTGTCTCACCGCCAGGAGAGTGAAGGGCTCAGCTGGCTCGTGCTGCACTCAGCAGGAACAGAACCCAGGCAGAGGTTCACCTGAACAGCTGAGTGTCAAGTGCAGGCACCAACTGTAATGATTCAAACCCCAGCAAACTGTCAGCAAAAACAATTCACAGACTCACGGAATCGTTAAGGTTGGAAAAGACCTTTAAGATCATCGAATCCAACCATCAAATCAACTTTTAACAAGTAAAGAAACAGTTTTCTACAGAGGGTATTAACAGGAGACAGGCACAGAGCAGGTCAGACTGGGACTCCTCACAAGAACTGCTACTGCCCAAGTTCAGCCCCACCAGCGGCAGGAAGAGGCTTGTGGGGGACAGGCCGAGGTTTGTGCCCTTTCTGAGGGCACAACTTACATACTTACAACTTCCTGAGAAGCTTCAGATGTTCTCTGCAGGACAAGATAACTATTATGTTTTGCCAAAAGTGTCACTCAAACAGACTTCAGAAGTGAACTGCTTTAGTGTAAACCTGGCGCTGACACGAGACAACGCCCCAAATCTGCCCTGAGAGCCCTCACTGAGCTCCGGGCACTGGCACTCAAAGCCCCAAAAGCCAAGAGCTGTGTTTAGTGCAGACAGGCTCCCAATCAACTGTTCCTTCTTCTGCTGCCTCTGCCGTGAGTTACTGAGCCCTGCAGCAGTGCTCAGTGGCTGTCACGGTGTGACTGATGAGTGTTTAACACACTCACACCCACGCAGGTGCAGCACAGGAATGAGGAGCAGGACGGGTGGTTTTAGGCAAGAGGCTACAAGTACAATCAGCAGCAAAAATTAGGATGTCTGACAGCGAACACAAAAGTTAGAACAAAATCCTGTTACTGTGACATCTCCACAATTACGTACAAGAAAGTGATTGTCAGTGGCATTAATGAGAACAAAGAACAGCCTCCACACTTGGCACAGAGACAGTGTGAGGGCTCCAGCAGAGGCTGCTGCAGGCTGCACCCTCCTCTCCTTGTGTGGGCAGCAGCACAAACCCCCCAACTACACTGAGGACAGGAACAACCCACGGTGTGAGCAAAACCCCTCCTCTGCAGCTTTCTCTTACTTCTCCACACAAAGCAGAAATGCAGTGGTGTGATCTACTGATCTACTGCACCTCTGCCTCTGCAGTTCAGCCCAGAGAACTCGTGTGTGCCGGTGAGTCACCGAGGTTAGAGCTGACTCCTGCTAAATCTAAAGAGCTCACAACAAACAGTGCTTCAGTTGAGCTTCATACGTGCAGCACAGTGATTTCCAGACCAAGCATCCACCTCTCTGTTTCCAGATTTGTTCTCAAGGCCGTGACTGGCTCTTTGTCTGCTCTACCGTCAGATATTTTGGCATCCCCCAAGAAATGCCCCAGCTGAGCGCTCGCTGAAGCCATTCCCGTGTCAGTAACTGCTCCTCATGCCACAGCCCGACCCTAACACAGCTCAAGCAGCATTTCGTGCAAATATGATGAAAGAAGAGAGTACCTGGATGAGGCAGCTGCATGAAAACTGCAGACTTAGAGCAAGGCAGAGAAGCTTCACAGACACAGGATGAAAGAAATAAACGTAAGTGAATAATGTCCATGAGACAGGGAAGGGGAGGGAAAGGAGCAGAGATGGTGACAGACAAAACATTTATAAACAGTGATCTCGCCTGGTTGTTTCCAGATGCAAGAAATGAATTTTAGGCCGTATTTGCAGCTTAATATATTTGCAACCGTAATCAAAAACTCACTTGGCTGAAACTGTTTCTTTGACTCAGTGTGGTGAGGGAACTCGGTGCTGCTTTCACACTGGTGTTTTACGTTTAATTTCTAAGCAAACAGTGCACTGTGTGTGTCATCAGTGTGTCATTTCAGCCTCACTATTAACCTGAACGAGTTCCCTAGTTCCCAACTCTATTTGTGGAGACTCTTAACCAGCCTTTGACAAAAGCCATCTGTTTGCACAGCACTTGGAAGGGACGTTTGACAGGCTGGATTAATTTCTTCCTCTCAGCTTGCAAAGGAATAGGGAACAGAAAGTGGGGCAGAAGGAAGGAGGACATTTACAGAGCAAAATGCTTCTTTCCCTCACAGAGAGCCCAATCCTGCACCATCACCTGACCCTTGGAAACCAACTGCTGGAGCTGCCACCGGTGTCCTAAATGGAAAGATGCTGCCCGGAATGTCCTTATTCCACACTGACAGCAAGGTCTGTTCCCAAAGAAATCCCCATTCCCAAATCATTCAAACAGAGCCCTGTCTTACCCCTGCTGCACCTCTGCATCCTGAATACAAACCACCCCAGTGTCCAGAGCCAGGGGAGCCCCTCGAAGGGCAGATTCCTGCACAGAGCCAAGCCCAGCCCAGTGCAGGGAGCAGAAACCAGGGAGCAAGAGAGTGAAAAAACCCAAAACACCTCAATCCAAGAGCTTTTGGCCTTCCATTGGGCTTAGAAATGAAGTAGATATAAAAAGTTGGTTGAAGTGTGTATTTAGAACTGCAACAGCTAAACCATCCCTTAAGAAACATCCCATAGTGTAATTTTTATGACAAAGAAGAGATTTCCTCAATATAAGAACCACCCCTCCAAAATCACTTCAGGAAGAGTCTTCACGCAGATTTCTTTGACATAAATTCTCTCTTCTTCCTATATTTAATTTCTTCTGCCTTATGCTGCTATACTGAGTGATTTTGACTTTTCATTCACACCCTGCAAACCTTTGCTGTTAAATTTCCCCTCTGCATTCCCCTGCAATCCTCTGCTCCCCTTGCCAGGAGTTGGGTGTTTTTATCCATTTACTGCCTTGGATGACTGTTCTTTTCCTGCACACCTTCACTCTGCCATCAGCATGTTTCTGGCAATCCAGCATTCTGAGCTGACCCTTCCTCATGTATCCACATGAACTCTTTTTTTCCTTGGAGGCAGAGTCCAACCCTTTGCTGCTGTGTGGGCACTAGCCTTGGATCACACAGTCAGTCAGCTGGAGCTCTGTCAGCCCAGGCACACTCAGGGATTATTTTTCCCAACATGTGCTACCCTGCAGTGCCCAGATCAGCATTTTCTCCTTGCAAATTACATGATTACATGTTTACATTTATTCCTTTTCAAGCCCTCACTGCTGCACATGTTCCGCATGAAGACAGAGCTCTTGTCTGTTCTGATGCCCTTAATGCTCTTCCTTCATGTGGAGTGACCTGGAGACAGCTTTTGTGCTGGATAAAATCCAGCATCTGAACTGGGGGAAGAGCTCAGGAGCGCTTTAACATTCATTTCACTCTGGAAGCCACCGATGTTTGGTGCACAAACACATCCAAAGAGCCAACAGAGTGTCTGGCTCCGAAACCTGAAATTCCCACACTTCCCTCAGCCTGGTGGAACCCGAGCAGCCACTGACCTGGGGAGTGCTGGGAAGTGGCAAGTGAGGTCATGGAGTTGGAGAGGTTGAGGTTCGCAGTGATGCTGAGCTGGCTCTGCACCGCCGGCGGATACGGAGACGTGGGGGTCAGGAGAGATTCCTCACTGGCTTCCTCATCAATTCCAGGCAAATACGTGTCAATCAAGGCATCAAGGAACTTCACTATGAGCTCAGCATAGTCTGGGATTTGGTTTTGCTGTGGGAGACGGGTGGGAAAAAAGCATTTGATGTATCTGTAAAAAATGATTTGTGGTCTTTTGCAGATCAATCTAAATTACACATTAGAGACCACTTGTAGGTGTAACTTCAGTGGGAGGGAGCCCAGGGGCAGAAGGGGGGCTGTTCCCCCATGAACTGAGCTGCAGAGCCACCTGGCACTGCCCTGGAAGCTCTGCCCCTGGGCCACTTCCCTGCTCAGCCACTTCTCCCTGGGATGGCTGGGCACAAGGGCAGTGCTCCACTGGCTCTGCCCTAACACAGAATTTAACCTTATGGAATCACCTTTCTTATCAAATCAACCCTTTACACTATAAGATACATGTAATAAAGTGACCCTGGGAGCAGGAAAAGGTGCATTTACACACCTCACTGCTTCTACCCAACTCTGGTAGTTTATCTCTCAAAGTCCCTGCTGTAGGCTCAGAACTGGTTTTAGCCCAAGAAGTGAGTCTGACAGCTTTCTGCTTGCTTAGAGCAATTCTGTGCCCTGCTGTTTATGTGCATCCTTCCTGCAGCACCCAGAAAGGCCAAACATTCCTGAGCACACAGAGCTCTTACCTTGGAGAAGGGGCCAGCAAACCTCCACAGCCCATTGAACCCAAAACCTGCAACAACAAATGCAACATTACCCTCAAAGCCCAGCTCTCGCTGACACAGAACGACCAGAGGGTGCTCCTTCAATTTAAAAGGTGAATTGAACATGTGATTCCACATGTCAGCTCCAAAATTGTATCACCATTTGAGTTTTTCTCAACTGTCACCTGCTTCTTATGGATCTTCCTGGAAAGTTTTTGACTAAGGACCATAAAAACATGTTTAGGTTTTAAGTGTCACAGTTCAAGTGAGCTTGGGCCCTGAAAACCAAACATTACACTAAGGAATTTACCAGTACTTAAATCAACCCCTAATTAATGAGGATAACAAAGTTCATCATCTATCACCACCATTCACATTCCATGTTTCTTTAAGTTGATCGGAGGAAACAGAATCCTGAGGTTCAACATTTTTTACTCACACAGATAGTGAAATATTTTTAATATTTGGTGCACAACTGCAGCAGTTCTAATATTCGTGTCAGGACTGTTTTTAAACTGCAAACTCTTATTTTTCCTCAGATACCTGAGGCTGGAGAGGTGCCACACCAGCCTGACTGGCTAGTCCAGGAGGGTTGCAATTTGGAAACATTTTCAGCAGTAAATCTAACTCAAAATACAGCAGTTTTGAAAAAAAGGGGAAAATATTTACTCTGTAGATAAGATGTTTGGTATTGGGGTGGAGATTCCTCATGGTAGACAACACTCTGCACAATCCCATGGATTGGATTCAACAAGTTTGGATCCTGGCACAGCGATAACAGGGTATTGATCTTGGAGTCCAATAAATTATGCCTGAAGAAAAGAGAAGTGGCTTGTTTTGTGGTCATTAAATAAAATAAATCACAAGTTCCAAACTGAATTTAGTAACCAGTAGTTCAGGTGGGCTTTTTACACCCTCAGTGATTCCAGAACACATGAGGACTCTAACGATGGGCAGCACTTTCAATATGATCATATAACCCACTAAAGCCTTTCTCCAGCACTTTAAATTGCAAATATTGTAATTATTTTGAAGCAAAAATTCTTCACTGGATTTCTGTTCCTGTCAGAGCCACAGTCCCAAAGCAGCTTTTTAACCCCATGGAGCTCTGTCCCACTGAGCTCCCTGCAGGTCTCGGGCTGGGGGTTTTAAGGCAAATGCCAGTTAGTGACAATGGTGGTTTCAGTAACTCACAGAACTTGGGGGGGCTTTGACCACGCCTTCACACAGCCAGAACAAGGCAGCATTCCTTTAAACGGTGCTCATCTGCTCACCTCCATTTCTGACAGATGGGCTCCCTCTACACATATATGCTCCAGCAAAACTACAACAGATATCTGATAAAATACACCCAGAGTACCTGCAGAAGGCTTTAAATCAGTTTTGAAACACACCCGGGGGGCAAATTAAACCCAAGCAGCCAAGGACAGCCTGCAGCTCCAAACCCACACGTGAGCCAGGGCCTCGTGGGTGCTTGCTCCTTTAGAGGAAGGGCCAGGTACAGAGTTATTCCAACAGAACTTCAGGTACTTACACAACAGGAAAGACCTTTGGGAAGACAACACTGGCTTCTGCTAAGTACTCGTAGAGGATGCGCTGGTCGAACTCGTCCGTGGTGTACTTCACCAGCGTGGCCTGCACAGGGAAGCACTGCATCATGCACTGCATCACTCACTGCATCATCCACTGCATGATCCACTGCATCCTTCACTGCATCATCCACTGCATCATGCACTGCATCACTCACTGCATCCTTCACTGCATCATTCACCTACAGCCACTGCTGTGGGGAAAGGGCCTGACAGTTCTGACTGGCAGAAAGCATTACAAAGGATTCACTTATGTCTGTACTAGGAAACAACAAAACCAGTTGGTAACAGCCTCTATTTTGGCAATAAATTCATCTAGTTGGGGTTGGACACAAGTGTCCACCCAAGTCTGTCTGAACTGTCTGTGGCCTGGGAACTGCACTGGTACGGCTGAAGGAAGCTCCTATCAGACCGTACCACATCACTGCTTAATGACTTTTAACTGAATTATGCTGGGATTCCAACAATTTTCATTTCTTTTAAACTATAATATATTAATAATCTTTTATTACATAAAATTAGTTTATGACAAAACTCAGCCAGGAAAACACTCCAAGGAACATGTCTGCTTCGCTGGGAGCTGGAAGGACATCAGAAAATAGCAGACAATACACAGAAGAAAGCTTACAAGAACTGTAAGCAGCAGAGCTTGAATTTTTGGGTCAGTCAGAACTTCTTCATCCAGGAGGACGTTTGACTCGGAAACAGAAACTTTCCGCAGATGTGGGTGTTGCTGTGGTGATATTCTCTGGGTTTCTGCCAGATAAAGAAGAGCAAAATAAACCCAAAGCAAGACAGGATCAGCTCCTGCACAACAGGCTCAGTCATGTGCAAACCTCCGAGTTCACCAGCCTCTTCAGCGAGGTGAAAGCAACGACTGTGCTGGAACAGAGCAGCACTGGACCAGTACATGGGATGTGGTATCAGATGGCAAACAAAAACCCCAATTTCCTTGTCAGTGAAATACAGGCCCAGGGGTGTAAGTACCAAATTCAGGGTCAGGCAGATACAAGAGAAGAACCCTGGTCTTGCATTGCAATTGGGGGTGGGGGCACAGGAAGCAGATGGGGGAGAAGATGAAGAGAGGCATTCCAGGCATCAGGTCACATTCCATCTCCTGCAGGAATCTGCAGCTGGGGCTTATTAACTTGTAGCAAGCCAAATGTTATTTATTCCCTTGCACTCCTATATGCAGGACTTTGGAGCTGCCCCTGATTCTGCACCTGTAAACTGAGCAGCTCCAACTCCAGCCTCAGCTGCCGGTGATATGAAGGCTGCACCCTGCAGAAACACTGCTAAGAAAGGTGCTTCTCCCTTACCTTGGAGTACCCTTGGTAAAGAAACACTCAATTTAGAAATAATCCTTTGTATAGATATACAAAGCGTTTATAATCAGTATCATTCTTAAAATGTTAGTCCTGTTTCTCACCCATTTCATAATCATTTTCGGCTACTCTCCTCATTTTGGGAGGCGTTGTGATTCCAGATTCCATGTCTTGCCTTTTAGGAGCCTTTGTGTCCGATATCAAATGGTCAAAACTTTTCCTTGTACCTAAAAACAATTTATCAGGCAATTAAAAACATTAAACCTAAATCCTTTTCTAACTTCTTCTGATTTTCTGGCCAAGCTACTCCCCTCTCTACCATGTACTGCCAGGAATCTGGGGACATTCTCCCGTTCTCAGGGATGGGACAGACAGGACGGTCACACCATGCCGCTCTCCATCACAGATTCCAAAGTGCTTCACAACACACATGAGGAGAACATGCAGTTAGTCAGGTGGGCATGCCATGGACCCCTGGGCACCACACCACACTGAGCACACATGCCACAACGTGGTTACTGAAAAGGAAGCAGTAACAGGGCTGCAATGAAGGAAATGCCCCTCTTCTGCCACCTGTGTAAGGCCAAAGGGCTCCCACAAGCTCTGCAAAGCAACTCAGCTTGTTCCTCTGACAAAAGACTTTGTTTGTAAACACGATGCCCTGAGAAGCCACGAACACAAATCAGATTGCTTATAAACCATCTCCAGTGTTCTGGGACCATCTCTAGCACAAACCAGAGCATTCAGTAGAGTAGCTGTGCTAAGTATTCACTTCTTGGGTTTGCTGGATAGGGCTGGTAGCAGAAAATTGGCACAAGGAATCTTTAGTGACTGCAATATATTTTTTTTCTTCCTTTTCTCCCTTTTCCACTTCACATGCACATTTTGAGTGTCACTCTTGCTCCCTCCCTTCATGACCAAAAGAACCGAGTCCTCTTTAACTGTCCAGTGTCCTGCAATTTGTATTTTGCAGAAACTGCACATATTCCTCTGAATCAGGACTAAGCCCTTAAAGTCAGAACCAAAACGAGAGAATAATTTTTCTCCAGTAATGCTTCCCAGGATATTCTGCAGAAAAACCAATAACTTAGTTATCTTAAATAACCTAGAAGCTTTTTAGTGTTGGCTTGAGAAGGCTGCCCCATGTCCAAGCTCATGGATTTCCGTGTGCGAGGGCTGATCTGTCCCACGGTCGGGTAGTTGGCAGCCAGGTGTCTGTCTGACCCCTTGGGGGATGACCAGGGCTGGTTCTCCTTTAGTGTCCTGCAAGTGCAAGGAAATTAAAGTAAGAAAATCTTGAAAACTCTGCACATCTAGGCCTAAGTTTTTCAAGTAGCCAAACTATCCTTTATTAAACCCATTTTTCCCACCAAGTTAATTTCCCCTAAACACATATTAAGACACAGTAATTACTTTGCTTGCAAAAATGTCTGAGCTAGTGAAACCAAGCAATCTGACCTGAATGCAATGCTGAGGAGATAAAAAACAAAGTAATGAAAAGAACACAAGCAAATCAGCCTATGGGGCAAGATGAAACATATTTAATAATCAGCTACTCCATACTCAATGCTAAAAATAGAGATCCTGAATGAAGTGTCGAGAGACACAGGCTCTCCATGGCACTTCCAGGTTGATTCCTTGGCTGATGTCTCTGGCTGCACACAGACAGGCTGTAATAAGGTGTCAGGGTTTCCCACTGGCACAGACAAGTACATGCCTTGGAGCTCTTAAAAGCACAAACAAAATTTTCTTCTAAAATATACATAAGGCTAAATCAGGTTTGTAGAAAGATGCTAGCAAAAAGTATAACAGCCTCCAGAGCAGTTAAACTCAGAAATAGTTTCATAGATCTGAAAATTAAATTTGTATGAATTCCAGGCCCAAATTTGTGTTTGACTCCTGATCACAGCGGAAGCAGCAAATTGGTCAGGAACCAGTCACAGCCCAGGAACTCAGCGCTGACAGTGGGAGTTCAGCCCTCACTATCCCACAGGTTATCTCTAGGTCACTTGCTAAAGGAAACAGATATTGCCATTTGGATAACTTATCTAGAAGTCAGACAACCAACCTATAGCTAGTGTCACTGTGATGTATGGGATATGTATCCATAGGAACATTTTCCATTGAAACGTCTGTCAACAAGAGAGACTTTCTATGCTTTAGGCTGCAGCGGCTCCGAACCTCCTCAGATACTGTCAGCAGAGCTGGAAATGCATTGAACAATATAAACAATATTCCATCAATTTACAGTTTTTACTGAGCCCAAAGAAGAGCTGTATTTACACCTTATGAAATGTACAGATTAAAAGCAGGTTGTTTAAAAAAGAATTATACTCCCCATCCAGCTACAATGACAAGATTTACACATTGGCCCTCACATGTTACACTTTCTATTTCTAGGCCACTAGAAATTTGAATGCTTTAAGACACACCCTTCAGTATTTACACCAAGAAACCTTCAGCCTCCCTGAAGGATTTCCAAAGCTGCAGAGCAGGTGCTGTGCTGGCAGAGCCCTCAGTCCCCAGAAAGCTTTCCCTGATGAACCCACCCTGCCCACACTCCTGTCCGCCTCCAGCTACAAGTTTCCTTTATGCTGGTACAATTTTAACAACCTAAACCTGAAGGAATTCCCAAATAATCCACTCCTTTTCTGTCAGCACAGATTCAAGAGGAAGTCTGGTTCATTTTACCTGCCAGGTAAGCCACGCTCTGGGTGTTCACCTCAAACTTGTCACAGTTCCTGTGTTTGTTAACCAGAGCGAGGAGTGTGTGCAAAATCCTCACTGTCCTTGCTACAGTGGTAGGAGAAGGGTGCCTGTACCCTAAGAAACAAAATACTGGTTTTAATTCTTGAGCCCATTGTTCTGTAGCACTAATATTTTGAAAGTATTTATGAATATTTTCCAGCAGGTTCTCAGGATACTTTATCTCAAGGGTAAGGAAGCCCAGTGCTGATAGAAGTTGCATATTCAAGACTAGTTCTTTCTGTCCCATCCCTCAAAACTGCATAATTTCAAGTGTTTGTGCATGCACTGTATCTACTGCCCCAAAATCAGCCTTCTAAAAGGAGCAGTGAGCCTGAGTGCAGGCAAACACAGAGACAGACACTGGAGGAAGACGTAAAGAACTGCAGCAAATGAAGCCCCACATCCTGTGACAGTTCAGAATTTATAGCATTAAAGACCTCTGTAGGACATGTATAAAGGAAACCTGGCAAAGTCCTTTAGTCAGAGAATATTTAATTCTGCATCTACTACTCTGTAATCCAAGTTACTTAAAATCCACCACCCCGTTTGTAACCTTTATGCTTGGACTTGTTTTTATCTCTGAGTTAAGAGTGTTCACCTAAAAGGAACAGCAGTACACACTCTTACCTTTCAGGAGATGTCCCACTAGTGCAAAGTTAAAGTTGGAGTTGAAATTTAGCCCAACAAAATGATCCATTTGCTTGCAGTGCCATTCAAGTGGTCTCCTGATCTCCATGAACACCTCTTCTGGGCTCTGACCCAAAAGAAATAAAATAAAGAGTACCTTACTCATACAAGGTACTTTTTTTAAGTGACAAAACAGTTCCTTTAAGAGGTCACAGGAAAATATCAGACACTTGCTCACAGATCACATCTGGATATTTCTGTTCCAGTTTCAAACAGAGTAATAAGAGCTTCACCTCCACATCTTAGTTCTGCTGTTGCTATTACTCAAGTGAAACAATTTCTAATGCAAATCTCAGGTTTAGTTGCTTAAGCAGTGTCCACAAGGACAAAGTTGGGGTTTTCCCCCCCTTCTTTAAGAGCTCTAACTGCTGACATGCCTGGAGGGTCAGCCAGAGCTGAGTGCTGCAGCTCACCTTGTCATTGAACACCCGCAGGCTGTCCAGGGTGTGCAGGTTCTGCTCCAGCAGTGCTGTTCCTGCCGAGTACAGGTTCACTTCATCCAGCTGCAGCACTGCCATGGCCACCCAGAAGAGAGCCTTGTGCATGGGAGAGTCCTGCAGGGGAGACAAAGAGCCACCATTTCGCTTTCAAGTCAGCTCCTGCAGATGAAGGACAACCAGGACTGACGGGGGGCTTTGCCCTCCTTGTGGCAGGTTTGTCCTCAGCCACACCCATTCCAATAAAACAGATGCTCCTGCTCGTACCTATTGGTCTGCTGCTCAAAGAGGGAACCTGACAGCCCCATCACAGCAATCCAGGCCTTGCCATGCCTTACAGCCCTGATGTGGAAGGGCCGCACCAGCGACCAGGCATCTGAGAGCCAGGACTGGAAATGCTGTGGAAAGCAAAGCCTAGGAACAGCCTTTGCCCACATGGCCATGGCCCCGTTTGGGGAAGCGGAACAGAACATCCTGCAGCATTTCCAAAGCCTTTGCACAGGTCCCACAGACAATCTGCCACATGTCCCATATGTGGTACTTCCAAGCATGAGTCACAGCAGTGGAGTGGGAACTTCAGATACCCCAACACTTATCTGAGATTATACCCACAATTATAATTTTAATTTATAAAATACATTCTCTGTTTACTCTAAGCCGGTTATTTACCTTGTTAAGAAGAGGCTGCAGCTTGGTGAGGGCTATAACTGTGGCTTCTATCAGAACTTGGCTATTGTAATTATCAGGGCCTTTTAAACAGCTCTCAAGTCCCTTTTTGTAAGAAAAGAGAGTAATTAAAAATACAACCATAATTACATTTTGCTTTGTAAAAAGAAGATCAAAGCTCTATACAATAATTGTAGCTCTCAATTATTTACAAAGCCTGAGCTCATTTTACACCAATTCTCAAGAACTTTTCCAAATGGAGATTTACAAAGCAGTGATATATGTACTGCTGAGGGCAGCTGCACAACGGGCACCAGAACAGTCAGGGTGCAGAGCAGGGTGTAAGAGCTGGAGAAAAGCTCTTTTATCATTTAGATCCCATTCAATTAAAGTTTATGTCCATAAAACTCTAATAAAATGCTTAAAGGACACATATTCAGCACACTGTTCACTTGCTGTGGAACACAACCTTCTTCAGAAAAATGGAATATCATTGTCAGGCCAGGCAGCCTGTTTCAATTTTTTCTGATTTAAATGTCCTGCTCTTTACTTTATTTACTTACAATATATGAGGTTATGCACTTTAGGAGAAAGGAAGTTGTGAATCATGTGTATGCAGGTGAATATCTTAACAGAAAACTTCTCATTTATTTAAATAACTGACTGCCGAATCCACCTCTGTCTCAAATGTTAAACTCAATATCGAGCCCTATTGTTACTCTGCAAGTCAGAGCAGTGATAGAACTTATTGTCACCAAATCAATTCAAAACAAATGGCTTGACCTACACAAAGTGTACTTCCAATCAGCTGTATAAAAAAATAGGCTTGAAAAACATATTTATCCTCTAATTATGCCAAGTTCTATATTTGATGGGAAGACAGAGCTAAAATTAGCTACTTTATGAGTCACAAAGAAAAGCAGACAGCCCCATATACCTTGCTGAGAATTCGGATGATTTGTTTTATTTGTCCATGAGACACACGTTTACTTATACAGCCAAAGACAACCAGTGCTCTGGGCTGCAGGGAGGGGTTATACTGGAATGCAAACCTGTGAAGAAACAGAGGACAACGCATTGAACAATGTATATACAACAAACAAAAAATACATATAACAAAAAGCTGAGAATTTCGGGTGTGCTACACAGGCAGGGTGCTGGATCTACGACGTACTTTTGAGCTAGTTCAGTCCACTGGTCCAGCCACTTGCACGTTGGAATATCCCTCATACAAGCCTAAAAAGAATGAGACTGTTTGAATACATGTGACATTGAGAAGAAGTACTTTCTAAATTCAGAATGTGCAGCAGTTTACCCTCCCCAGTCAGCTCTTCGCTATCTGCAACCACGCCAGGAGCTGCCTGTCCCTGCCCTGCCCGCCCGCAGCACGGGGCAGCAGTGCCCCTCTCCCTCGGGGACCCCTTCCCGTGGCCCACGTACCTCCATGATCTCCAGCAGGGCCTCGGTGACGGTCTCCAGCGAGGTCAGAGCGAAGGTCTCCCTCTCGTAGGAGCCGGGCGAGAAGGACCTGTCGCGGTAGCTGGAGCGGAAGGCGATGACCGCCGCCGACTTCACTTTGCTGATCCCGAACAGCAAATAAAATTTGGGCAGCGAGAACTCAGTCAAGCTCAGCCTTAAAACTTGCTTGGTCTCCTCTGTCAAATAAAGATTTACAGGCTAGATTTACACCTTGGAAATTCCAATCCACATTTTATTGCTCTGAGGCGTCACCCTCCCGGGCCCCACTCACCCCTTCAGTACATACAGACATAACTTGAGCTTTCAGACACTTAAATAAGGACAAGATTACAGAAACTTGGAATTTTTTTTTCTGCACAAAATCCAGCCTGGTTTTACACTGTGCTTCTGGGGCAAGACATGGCTAATTGCTAATACCTGTTATTTTAGGACTGCTAAAACACAACAGTAGATAAAATACCTGTTTTACTTTACAGCTTCACAATTCTCTTATGTAATTGATATTTTTGTTACCACATTATGCAACTCCTCACAAGATGAACATCAGCCAATTTTAGCACAGACTGTATTTTCTCCTTTGCCTTACCAGAAACTCACTGGTACTTTCTTCTCTTTTTCTAAAACCCCATTATACAATGGGTTTTAGAAAATCATACAAACAATTTGCATTATGCACCTGCTCTAAATGAGATATTTTTTAATTCCATACTCATTTCTTGTTGATCATATCTTCGCTCTGATTTGTACCCAAGCTGAGCTACAAAGCACTATTTTCAAACTCTCAGAATAGTTTGCAGAGAGAATGACAACTCAAATATTTGCTAAACAAATTAAGGAGCAATCATCTTCCCCGAAACTTCGAGAAAACTCACCACTGAAGTGAAGCTGTGAACAAGTGCAGAGAGAGTGGATGATGTTGATGACGAGACCGTGAGTGGAAGCTCTGAGGGACAGGGGCCCCGTGGCCACCAGCAGAGTAACCACGTGGAAGAGGTAGGGCAGGTGTGCGGCCACATCCAGAGAGTTGTTGAAGGACAGCATCAGCATGTAGCGTGCCAGGATGGCAATGTCATCCCACATCAGGTGCTGCTCCAGCGTGGGAGTGGGGGACAGACAAGTCTTGTCGATGATTTTACACATCCTCCCGATCACCTGCAAAGAGAGCAACCATTCTGTTGTACTGCAACGAGGAGCACGGCTCGAAACTCAGGAAAAACCTGCACAATCCAATACTGGAATTAATCTGTTGCTTGGAACCTGTTTTATGGGTTTTGCATCATCGCCTGTACTGAGATCAGAAAGCACCTCAGTGTCACATTAGTAGGTAAGTTGAAATTACTATATAAAAGGAAATTAAGGCAAAGAGGGGACTCACTTTGCTCGACACGAGTTTGACGTTGCCAGAAGCCAGTGCCACAGCCGTGTCTGCCATCACCTCAGCTTTGATGGAGCCCAAGCCCCCCGTGGCACTGGTTTTGATGAAACTGTCCAGCACAACATCCAGGAGATCTGTTATCTGAGACAGAAAGGAAATCCTCTCTCATCACTCAGGTTAACTTGGGTTTCCCACAGTGAAGCACCACTGAAATCAGCAACTGTACATTTCTTCAGCTGAAGATGCAAAACTGTCACAAACTGAAGCATCCGTTTTAGTGGCTCATTATTCTTTTGGCAAAAAGTCTCATGTAAATTTCAGAACCATAAAGCTGAATTCCATCAGGTTTTACTCGAAATGCTTCAGTACTGTGGAGAAACTATAATTTATTTTGCACTGTTTTTATTTTAGTTTCCACTTTAAAAGCATAACTATCTATAAAATGCTGAACACAGCAAGAAGGAACCAGATTTGAAGCAGAAAAAAAAACGTACTTCCAAGAAAACAAGCAAGATCTCATCTGTCAAAGTTCTTGCTTAGAGCACAGTCGTGTGGGAATATGGCTGCCAGTAAAACAACTTTCTTCTCATGTTAAATAAAAAGACATTTAATATATATGCAGGTAAGAAGCTGATCTGTCCCAGGGACAGAACCCTCAAACTCTAGAGGTAACACACAGGCAAATACTGATGCTATTTCAGTACTGGTTCAAACTCAGCTCTTGTCTCTCCATCAGAATTGTTTACAATTCTGGCTGGGTCAATTCAGTCAATGACAAAACTTCCACCGACTGTTGTGGAGTATTTCATCTTTTATGTTCTCCATATTTACCTGCTGACTGCCTCTGGTACTGGACACAACAGTCATACTGCTCTCAGTGTGATTTAAGCTTTCAAAATAAACTGGAGTTTTTGGTTTGTTTTGGGGTGTTTTGTTGGGGTTTTTTGCCAATTGAACAAGCAAGAAATCCCACTCATGCATCCGTTTGTCAGGTCTCCCACATTCTCCAAGAGCAGCTCTGTGATGCTGGGCTACAGCAGTTTGGATGACAGTTAAAAAAGAAAAAATCACTAAAAACAGTGTGACAAGGAGGAAGTTTATGCAAAGCTCGTGGGGGAGCCTGGCCATGGGAAGCACATTTGCCCAGACACCTCCTCCCTGAACGGCAGGTATGATGTCAGCTTTACTTTTCTCATGGTCTTTACTTTGCAGGGAGAGTGAGGACAGAATTTGGCTCAGTGTTAAGCTAATCATCAACAGGATGGGAATCAAAATGCTTCTGTTTCAAAAGTGCAAACAGAAAAAAATGTGTTTGTTCAACGCCGCGGGCCTCACACCCCTCAATGTCAGTGCTTTGCTCTTTCCATCCAATACCCTCCACTGTGGGGTTCTGATCAAGTGATTACTACTAATACCAACAGCTTGTAATCTTCAGTTCTCAGTAAGGGCCAGGAACACATTTCTAGAAGCCAGAGCTCAGTAATGATTTTATAAAGTATTTTACAGAGTGGAAACTTCAGCAGAACCTGCTCACCACTCTCCCTGCGGCTCACAGACTGGGGCTATGTTAAGAGCCATTTTATTCTTCTGCATTAATATTTAAGTAGTTAAAAAACTCTCTAATCTGTTTACAAATGATAGAGAATTTGTACCTGTCCAAGACTTCCCCATATCTTAGCTTGAATGGAGGGATACATCTGTTTCTCATTTATTGTCATTGTGATGAGCTTATCCAGGATTGCAGTGACTCGCTGGCGCTTGGCGTCGTCGTTGTGCTTGCAGAACCTGACCAGGTTGGACAGCCAGGGAGTCATGTACTCCAGACACAGGTGTTTCAGCTCAATACCTGGGAGAGAAATGCACCTTGTAACACACAGCCAGCACTGGCCTCTATTTATAAATCACCCTTTTCCTTTCAGTTTTGCTGGCTAAAATAATTACTGTCGGAGCTGAGCAAAGAATACTGGGCAAACAGAGAAGCTTCAAAAAGAAACACTAATAACTCCAATAATGACACCCAAGAAACATCTGTAGGCATCTGGCAAGGAGATGGTGACGTTTTGATATCTTATTACAAGATGTGACATGAAAACGTGCACATTCAATGCTAGGTAGGACTACTTAAGTTAATGCCTTTTTAATCTTTAGAAAATATTCTAAACAGCTCCCAACAGTAAAGTCAGAGCTGTGTTATGCCTGGAAAAAAGAGATGGCACAAGGAGAGCAACAGAACCAGATGTACAACAGAGAGAGAGGATCCTCTGAAAAGATTAGTTCTGACATCACTAAAGAACCCTGTAACTCTTCTGTGGGTTCCAGAGTTCAAACTTTCACTTTCATGGACCTCAAATTTAGGTTTTTGTTCTGCAATATTCTCCACTTCTGGTGCATTAATAACAGCCTGACAGAAATCTACCCAAAGTAATCACTGTGCAAACTATCACAGGGATATGAAAAGAATCATTTGTATTGTGATCTCTCGGAATGAACTGAACCTTCTAAATGAATGAGATGTCCAGTAAAACTTGTTTTAACATTAATTTCAAAGTTTAAAAAAAAAGGCAGCTGCCTTTTAATTTGCTTCAGGAGAAGGGAGAGGGCACATTCAAATGTGAAAAGTTTTGTTCCAAGAGCTGTCATCCAGTCTGGGAAACTGCCTGCCTTCAGGGCACTGCACTGCTGGGCTACGGGGACACAGACGGGAAGGGATCATCTGCAACCCAGCTCCAAGAATTTGCAATTTAAACTTGCTGTGACTCAGTAAGCTTAACTGACCAAGCTAGACAGCTACCAACCTAAATCCTGTCAAATTCAGAGTGAGCATTAAGGAACACTAGAGTTACTCACTAGATTTGCTAAATCCCGAAATACACTCCTCCAAGAACTCCAAGGTGAGGTGTGGCTCGTTTGCTGCAAGAGTCTTACTGATAGATACAATAAATAGTGTGTTGTTGGCAGGAATACACAGACCTGAAGTTTCCAGTAACTGGCCCTCAATCTTTAAATTAAAGGTACAGGTTAAGGCACATAGGAGATTATAGGCAGCAGACCTGTAACAAAGCAAACAACATGATTTGTAGGAGTTTTCTGGTACGTTTGAAAATATACACATTATTCATCACAGTAGCAGTATTGACATTTTAAAAATCAAATCCAATTTAAAAGCCAAATCTATAGCAGAAATTAAATCTAAATCCTGAACTTTTCCCCTGCACCAGTTACAATTCAGAGACAAACACTTGCCTTGGAGAAACAGAAGAAATTATTCTTCCACTTGCTCTGAACAATTTCTGCTGAGGTTACAGAGTGTGCTTGCAGGGCTTTGTATGGGACTTCTCAGAATGGCTTGTAGTTCCAGGAAATCCTACATCATTCCAGGTGCACCTGAGCTGCTGGACAGAGCCTGCCCAGGGCCCAGAGGTGCCCCTGGCCAGCGAACAGCCCAGAGGAGCCCGCTCGGACATGGATCATGAGCCTGCTCTAAGGGGTACAGCTCCCACAGTATTAAACAACAGGTTCAACACCATGGAAATCAAATGTACCCAATAAACACACAGTGCAAAGCAGAAGTATTTCTCCTTACAAAGAGAAACTAAGCTTCCTACGTGACTTCAGTTCCTCTCACAGTGTGTGCCTTTCTTCACCTACAGAAACCCAATCTTCCTTTATTAGAAATTACTTTTTATGGAGCTGTGATGGCAGAAAAATGATTAGATTTTTTAACACTAAGGAAGCCTTGGAGAGAATTCTCACATTTTGACCAAAGCTGGTATTGATTTCAAAGCTCTGTACCTCAGACTGGGGTCTGAGCTCCCCAGGTTGAGCAGTGCTATGTTCAGCAGCGTTCCAGGGACATCCTTGGGACGGATTTTGGTGTGCTGAGGGATGGAGTCTGGCTGGGACAGCTCCCACCGTGTCCGGATGTGAATGATGGACCTCACGATGGCTTCGCACTCCTGGTGCATGAAGGTGAGCGGTGTGCCTTGGTTGGCAATGGTCAGGGTAAACTGGTTCTCATCAACGAGACAGATTTCCTCAATCTCAGAGGCGTAGTATATGTCATTTAAAAACACTGTCTGGCCCAGGACTCGTGTTCGCTCTGCCGATGTCACCTGCACAGCTGTCGACCCAACCTTAGAGAGAGAACAGAAAGTTGGCTCAGCACCTGCTGTTAGTCATACAAAGAGAAGAGTCTGACACTCCTGGTTCTACAGAAGAAAAACGTATGAAATTCTATACTTCTTAAAGGGGCATACTACAAAGTTGTGATTTCTCCTCAAAATGGACGGAGAACTAAGAGACAGAAAAATCACTAGGAACAGCATTAAAAGCACTTACTTTAATAGAAACTTTGGTGTCTTTATGAGCCAGTTTGAGAGCATTGTGAAACACTTTCAAGTCCTCCTCTAAAGCCAAGGTAGCTGCTGGGAGCTTCTGCTGGTCATGTTCGATGTGCTCTGCCAGCTTCCCTGGAGAGTCTATGAAAACAAGCCTTTTGCTTCCTTTCAAACCTGTCAAGAGCCTTTCATGGTATTTGGTGTATTCTCTGACCCAAGAGTTACAGTTATAAATAAAAACTGCTGCGACATTTTCATAAGCAAAGCCTGGAAAAACTACAAACCATTTAGAAAGAAAGTCTGTTTTAAAGCGATTACTGGGGCCAGCGTGTGTGAGGTCCACCACGATTTCGTATGGCTTTGCATAGTATGGCTTCAGGGTCAGCAGCACATGGTAGATCAGCAGATCACCATTGATCTGACCAGTCTTGAACCTGTGGACGAGACAGAGATCGCTGGGGTTACACTGAGAGCCCCAGCACAGAGCCCCCCGAGCCACCGCATGGCACCAGCCCGGCCCCGCCACTGCCCCTCGGGTCACAGCCCGAGCCAGTGCTAGTGCCCAGTGTGCTGCAGCCTGACTTGGGACTTCACTCAGCTTCACCCTGAAGTGCTCCACAACCTCCCACAGCCAAGTGACCTCCGGGAGGTTTGATCTGCTGAGAGAAAAATCAAACCCCTGCTGGAGCAGCAGTGCAGCAATTGGATCAAAACTGGATTGCATGGAAAGAGCTCAAGAGTTTCTTGAAAATTAAAAGTGCCTCTAACTTTGTTACCACTTTGGAGATTCAAATTATATCTATTTTTGTGTGTGGAAAAATATACTTATCTCAGGAGTTTTAATTAAGAATAAATAAACATCCACACCCCAACTTTTTCGAAACAGACCCATTCCATTTGCTATATCCTGCAACACTCCAATGCCTGGGGGAGTGTTTCCAAGAATGGTCAGTACTCTGAGGACTACAGAGAATTTGTCTACAAAAATAACTCTTTCTGGAAAAACGTTCACATAAGTAAGAATAATTTTTCTCATTTAAAGATTCTCTGAATTTTGAGACTGGGCAACACATCTGCCTAAACCACATCTCCAGAGTTCACGCAGTAATTCTTCTACTGGGAAGAAATACTTAAAGGTAAATACATCAGTAGCTCATGAAAATTTAAGTTACTTTTAAATCCCTGCCACCATTCCAAGCTGTCATTAACTCAGCTCTTCCAAGCACACAACAGGTTACAGGAAGAGCTACTAAATGCTGTAGGCACAGACGTAGCTTTAGGGGTACTGGGGCACCCCTCAGGGTAACAAGAGCCGAGTGCAGGACACTTGGGGAGATGCCACGGACATGAACATTTGCCTGTCCAAGAGGCTCTGCTGCCGTTACTTCCTGTTGCCGAGGGCTGAGCTGGGCAGGTCGGTGTTTTCCCCTCCAACTGTCATGGTCTGGCTGCTACCACAGGAAGTGTGTCATCACTGGGGTTTGAGTTCCCCACTTAGAGCAAACGTCATTTCAGTTACAGATTTGCCTAAAAAATACCAGCGCTGCCCACAACTCCTTGCTGCACACTGATGGTCGTTTGCATCCTAAGAGCAAATACATGCACAAAGAAATTTTATTGTTAAAGGACTAAATACTTGAAACACCCATTTTCTGTTGATTACATCTTGGCAAGGTAAGTACCCATTTTACTTCTCCTGTCTTAAGTTGCACTTCAAAGTTTCTTATATTTTGTAGAAAATTATATGCAAAGGTATTTTTAAAGAAGTTCAAGTAACTCAAAATTAGTAACAAACTGTAGAAATATTATCTCAACTGAATCAAGGAAGCTGATAAACTGTATTTTCAGTCATGTTAAAGGTTATTCACGATCAGACTCCAAGGAATTAGCAGTGACAGTCACTACTTAGCGCTGTTGTTCCTGCACTGCAGATCTCGCTGGGTACTGAGGCTCTGTCGATACCCAGACACAAAGGGCTGAACTAAAAAGAAAAACAGCTCTTTAAAGATCAGTTCCTTTGCTCTCGTGATTTGAAGCGGAGCCCTTCACGCCATCAGCCTGTTGATTTGTAAGAAAGGCCCATCTGGTCTGGGGCACTACAATGAACAGTGGGCTCAGTGTGCTCCCTGGAGTGTGCCTGGGCTCTGCCCCGTCCTGCGCGGCCCAGCCTCAGAAACACGGCCCGGTTTTTGGGTTCCCCTTCTGGAAGTGTGCTGCAAGGGACCATCCAGGTGACTCCCAGCAGCTACAGATAAAAACTCCCACCGAGCTGGAGCTGACTCCTAAGGTGGTTGGAATATTTTGGAGAATAATTTTATGTTATGGGCGAACTGCAAAGGTAAAGACACAGATGTTTTGCTGCTCCTTTGCCCTGTAAGGAGTGACCTCTCACACTGAGTCACTGCTGTCCCTTCACCTGCTCACACCCCAGGCACATCACTTCTCTTCCCAGAGTCCCTCAGCAATTCCATGTGCTGCTGTTGGGATTTTGCAACATAGGCAAGTTCACCCCTCTGACTTCTGGGAGCGAACAGACCCCATTCTTTGGTAGGTGTGCAAGCTTTTGACTATGAGAAACGCAAACACTGGAGTATTTCAGAATTACCTGATTTTACACAGATACATTTTGTTAACTTTACAGGCAACAAACAAATTTGTTCAAGAACAAATACACTTGTAAAATTAACACCGTTCCTTTTGGTCATTCTCTGTGGTATTTATATCTGAACCAAACAGAGTCTGTAACATTCAAAGGAAATATTCTGATGTGTTACTAGAGACAGGTGAAAGCCCTGGATGGGACACCAGCCTCAACCTCTGAACTTCTCAGGTGCAGCCTGGCCCGAGCAGCAGCAGTGGGCGGGTCACAGCTTGGCTCATTCCTCGCTGCTATTTTGAGGTTTTTATCTCAGTATCAGAGCCATCAGTATCAGAAACTATCAGTTTCCTGCCCTGCAGACAAATTCAACAAGTACAAATCTGAATACCACACAAATGTGAAACAGAACATACTAATGGTTAATCTCATTTGCATAATTATCTGAGGCATTTTAAAGAAAATGTCACAATCTGTAGCACGTTTGGAAGAAAAATACAAGTACATTTATGGTAAATAGCTTTTTGTAAAAAAAAGGCAGAAAAATTGAAGAACATAGATTTTCCTGGGCATTTTAAAGTGCTCCAGACAGCTGTGCCAGGAAGTACAAACAGTTCACAGAAGTTACTGGTGTCACAGGAACATTTTGGTTGGAAGTTTTCCCCTTGCCCATCTCTACCAGCACGGTTGCATTGCCCATGCCCAGGGGAATTCGGAGGGGGGGAAGCAGTAAAGCTGACATGGTTTCTCTATGCCCTGTGCAGCAGCAGAAGTGTCGAGCTCAGGGTGTAACATGGCCAGTGTCAGAGAGGAGCCACTACCAGAGACTGCCCCGACATCCCCGGGCAGGTGGTAGGAAACACTTCCCTTTCTCTCTTTGCCCCATGTTCTTTTTTAATATTATATATTTTCTATAAACCCCAAGCTGTCAAAAGTTGGAGACAACTTATGCCTTCACAAAACTGAGTGCCTGAACTCACATCCTACATCCAATGAAGCTGAGGCCAACTTACTCGCACTGTCCATCAGAAAGGCTGCTCCCTGCTATTCCCTGAGAAGTCTGGCCCAAAGCCCTAAGAACCAGCACTTGCTAAGCTAACACCACCATTTGTATTTTGGCAGGGGACTAACTAGGAAGATGAAGACAAGGAGATGCAATAACCCACTCCTTGCCCTCCCTGTCACCATGATCTTGTCCCTGTGTTTGCAAACGAGTGCGGACCACAGCGGTTACCTTCGGGGTAGAGAGGAAACCTGGAACCCCATCAGCCAGAACCTCAGTGGGAGCCAGAACGGAACAGAAGCCAACACAAATTCTCCTCTGAGCATCAATTTCAGCAGCAAAACAACTACTTTTGAAATGCAAAGAACCCTGCAGCCCTTCTCCTCCACAACGGCCCAAACCCCAGCATCTTCCCCTGCCACAAGTGCAGTTTGTGCCACTGCAGGACCCAGGAATACCAGCAAACCCAAGAGCCCAAAGGCCAAGGAAACATGTGAAGACAATAAGTCTCTTATACTGATTTGCTTCATTATCATTGCAGTACTTGTGCTTATCTGCACCTTCCTACTTCTGTCAACAGTTGTAACAGCAAACAAACTGGCCTATCTCAAAAAAACTCAGCAGGGGAAACGCAGGCCCAGGAGCAACGGGGACATTGTGGCCACCACCAGCTTATGGCCAACGGCAGCAGGAACGCGGCAGAGGGTGCCCAAGGATTCAGCTGGAACTGAGCTGACAATGCAGGACTTGCTGTCAGGGAGGGACACGAGGAACAAAAGGAAAACCGAAGATGAAACTACTGAGAAACTCACTACAGCAACAGGTAATGAACATGAAAACAAAGAACCATCCCAGTCACACAAACCCATCTTAACCAATTTTGTAGTTGAGATTTAATTCACACTCAGGTAAAAATTCATCTTTTGCCCTTTTTATGTCATTAATGTAAGGCAAAAACTCTGCTTTTAAGAAACAACATGAATTTCCCCCTGGGAAAGCTAAATTCAGATTTTAGAGTTTTTCTGTTTATGCCAGGAGGAATGCTGTAGCCAAGTGTGGATCTAGAAAGGAATAAGATTGTGTTAAATAGCTTTCTGTAAGGAGATTCAAAACATATTTACTGTGTTTCCATGCTGTGTATGAAGAGATGAAGTTTGTGCTATTTGTTAGAATATGAGAACTGTTTCAATTTATCCTAATAAACTTGCAACATCCATTTTTAAATAACTTATGTGATGCTATTTCTCTAATTCAAAATATTAGAAAGAAATAAGACACCAGGCATTTCCTGTAACATTAGCTGAGCTCAGTAAAGACCTCTGGTGACTCTCTGTGATTTCTTGCATCACAGAAACACACTCCACTTGCTCCTATCACCAATTAAAACATGCCAAAAAATTATTAAAACCACAAGAACTTTCAGTTTCTTTATTCTCAGAGAGATCTGATTTCCCCATAATTCCAGGGAGATGCCTCTGTCTGCTCTCCCTTTGCTGTTTTAAGGAAACATGAGAAACTTTTCACAGTTTTCACACTTCTTGGGTCGAAGAAGATCTGTTGCACCATGGTTACAAGTGCTGAGACTGCACGGTGTCAAAGCTCCAAACAGCCTGGGCAGCTGTAACAGCTCTGACACATGAGAAGGTTGGATGAATGTGAAAGAATCAGGACAGGACCAAATCCCCAACCCCACTCCACCAGAGCACCAGTAACTCGGCTGAAGGGGCAGAGAGAGGAGCAGCGGAGAGGCAGGACCACAGCCTGCAGCCAGGAGAGACAGAGCTCAGGGAATGCAAGTGCCCAGCTCAAAGGGGGTTGTGCAGTAAGGAAAACCAAGGAGGTCACATGCTTAGCCTAGAACGGGGAGTCATTAGAAAATAAGTTCACTGGACATGGGAAGAAAAACCACCCATGGGGCAAAGTCCCTTAAATCTCCCCTAAACCACAAATTCAGACCCAAGAGCTCCAAGAGAGGAGTCCAGCATACAAGTGGAATGGGAGAGCACAGGATTATGTCACGCAACTCCAAAACTTGAGGAGAAAGGCCAGGAGAAGAATAAGGGGACAGAGACAGATCAGTGATGACAACCCAGGACCCAGAGGAGACAAAGAGAACATCTCACAGGGGTGACAAAGAGCTGAAGGGCAGGGCTGGGGCTGCTGCACTGCAGTCACCTCCTCCTTACCCAAACACCCACAGGTGGCAACAGCAGAGGCTGTGCAAGGACTAAAAAAAGACTCTGAGAGAGCCAAGGTGAGAATCTGCCCTGGAGTAAAACTGCTCCCTGCCAGGAAGGCAGGAGAACTGACCCAGGAGAGCAGATCCACACAGGGCAGCCAGAGTGCACACAGGAACAGCCAGGGCAGACTGGGCACTGAGGAGAACGGGGATGAGACAAAGGAATCAGACAGGAAATACCGAGTCACAGGGCCTGGGATCAGGATGTGTGTTTGCTGCAGAAACAGGGAGAGTCTCAAAAAGAGAAGCAGCGCAATCAGAGGAGAGGCACAATGGGAAAAGCAGGAGGAGATGAAGCAGCTGTGGAGCAACCCATCAGCAGCCACTGGAAGAACACACTTCCAAATGCCAGGAGGACATATCTGGTGTGGGTGTCTTTTCACCAAGCAGCCTTTCCAGGCAAAATGGACAAGGAGACAAAGAAAGTAGTTTGAGTTACACTACATGGTATGGACAACAGAGCGGGAAGCAGCTGCTCAGAGCACAGCCCCCATTAATGATGGCAGCATTCGGCAGGAAAACCGGATCCAAACCATTACAGATTTCAACATGGTCCAGACAGAAAAACAACAGAGCAGGGGACAGACTGAGGGTGAATCTGGAGTTCAGCTGCCTCTTAATGCAACTACACAACTGAAGAGGTGTAGGCAGCCAGCGCCCCACGATCAGACAGTGTTCCATGACTCACTGCCCAAGGCTGGCTTTCCACTAACAATCCTAAGAGCACCAAACCCACCACTGAAACTACATCAGAGATTCCAATCCAGCCCAAATTTGCATAACTTTCGACTCATACAGTAGGAAATGCAGCTATTTTCTACAAAGACAGGCAAAGGAGTGTTTATGAATCTCCACATATGTGTCTCTCACGTGGAAAAGCCACTAACACATTGACAGCAGGCCAACAGAGCAGCGCAGTGTGCCCGGGGAACACGCGATCTCTGCGATCAGACTGTGGGCTCCCGACACTTCCTGCAGCGAGTGTTGGCCAACTTCCTCTCAGCTGCACCAACTTCAGCGTGAAAGGGGCCATTTTAAGCAGCTCAGCTCTGAGCACACACTCCGTCCTCCCGAGGCTTCAAACAACAAAGTAAGACGATGCTTGCTTGAGAGAAGATAAATGTACAGGTAAGGATCAACTTCACCACGGAAAAGCTCAGTATTTGTGTTATTTGGGTTGAAATGGAGCTGCACCGTGTTCAGCACTGGGCACATCCCAGCTTCAGGGTGTGTTCAGAGCTCCTGTTGAATGTCTCTATCTTAAAAGCACGAGGGTTTCAAATACGCTGTGTGGGGATGTTACTACAAATTATCATGAAGTCTACATCTAAGTATTATTTGTCTCTCTTTCGAAAAGAGGGGAGCAGAATAAAAACTCAATCGAATCATTTTAACCTGTTACAAACCTGACAGAGTTTAGATTCTGATGTTCTCAAGATGCATTAATTAACTACTCATGTGTGTTTACACTGTTGCACCTAAAATTCAATTTTGCATATTTGTAAACCCATGAAGACTCATGCATATTCATTTCCCAGAAATAGCTTCACAGGACTAGCACTGTAATAGCTAGTGAATTAGCTCAAATTGCATGAAAGTAACTTCAGAAGAAAAAGTTCTGTGTAGGGGATGGATTTTATATTATTTATTTCATGAGATATTCAGAGATCTGAACTCTAATCAGTATAGGGGAAAAAAAATCTGTCTCATGCCAACAACTGAACATTTGTATGATATCCTCCACTGCCCCGTGCAGGAATTTATTTATAAAACACTTTACCACTAGAATGCTGTTCCATTACAGCACCAGTACTGGGAAAACTTTTAAATATTTTGCTATGCTGAAGAAACAAAAGCACAGGAAATAAAAGATCTGTGATTTACGGGACTTGTGAAGAGCCTTTTACTTTGGTCTCAGCTTATATTCATCACTCCTGACAACACTGTGTGTCAATTCTGCTGCCAGTGCTACAGAATGTGTTCCAGGTCCATGACCAGTTACATGACTGACAAAGGTTATTTTTAAATCTGTTAGGACTGCTCTGATGATATCTTTTTTCACCGTATCAGAAAAAGGTAATAACAATCAAGACATTATCTTTTAAAAAGTGACTTAATTACAGTAACCAATAATGTTGAAAATCTTTTGTTATTTGTAAAGTCAGTGGCAAACCTGCTGATCATGCAGATGGGAATAGGTTTGAAATTGGAAACATCGGGTCAAGTGTTATTTCACTACCCTGATATTGATGTAAAACTGCCTGGAGGCAGTAAAGTGTAACCATACAACAAATGCAGTTTTCAAGTTACCATGTTCTATCTCTTCCCCGCATTAGGAGAGGACACACTTAAAGAGGCTGGAGGGAAATGGCCAGCAACCAGGTCATCCTGGTTCTCTTCTGTGGAGAAATCTGGAAATCCCTTTCCACAGCAGCCCCTGGGCCCAGTTTACACCAAGCCGGCCCAGCGCTGGCTGTTACAACACCTCCGGTGCCCACAGCAGAGGAAGAAGCTGGCGATGGCAGCTGGGTAGCAGCGCTGCTAATCGGCATCGTTTTGCTTGGTATGATATTGGCAACTATTGTAATTCTCCTGTGGAAAAGCTATGTGAGGCCGGGGCCTGCTCTGGCCAATTCCCACTGGGCAGGCCGGTCTCCCTTCGCAGATGGAGACACTCCAGAGCTCTTCCTGGACTCTGACCAGGACAACAAACGGTCATCGGTTTTATTCATGCTGCCGTGGAAGCTGAAACAAGGCCCAAACTCACAGCAGGATCCCACCGGCTCAGAGAAGCCAGCCCAGCACAGCACCAGCAGCGAGAACGGGCCTCCCCCGGCTGGAACAGCAGCTCCAGCTCCCTCCTCAGAAACAGTGAACGCTGCAGGGGACTGCTGCCCTCACCCAGACGCTCCACCCGAGTCTCACGACCTGCCCCCTCCACCAGACTGGCTCAGGGAACCCTCCGCGGACCCCAGCGCAGACCCCAGCAAGCCCTCGGCCTTTCACTCGGAAGCAGAGGAACCACTGCCACCACCACCTGAGTTCCTTATTCAGGAGATTCATGAACCACTGCCCCAGCCAGAACACCCTTTGGAGACTGCCAAAAGCAATTTACAGAATACTCCACATTCTTCTTAGACGAAGTATTTTTCAAATAAGCGAAAAAAAGAGAAGTTGACGCAGGCGTTTCCCTGGTGTTTCTCAACTTCAGCTTTCACAAGAGGGAACAACTGCTTCTGCCTGAAGCAAATAATTTCCCAATACAATATAAGCTGCGCCCATCTGTAGCTGGAGATTCCAGAGGTGGGAGACTCCAGAAGGCAGAGTGCACACTCCTGGTGTGCCAGGATGGACAGTAATGCACACAGGGGGGCAGCTCCCAGACAGCCCAGCTTCAGAGGCACCTGGGGTTTCTGAGCAGTGTTTGCTCCACTGGGCTGTGTAAGCGAATGCAATGAATTCCAGTTTATTTTAATAAAGCTTTCTAGTTCAAAGATGTTTTGGTCACTTAAAGCCCAACCGAGTATTTGCTTAGATACAGAGCTTCAAATTCAAAACAAAGTCTAAACCATCTGCCATCCCTGGAAGTTTTCAAGGCCAGGCTGGATGGGGTTTGGAGGAACCCCATGGTTTGGAAGGTGTCCCTGCCCATGGCAGAGGGTGGAAGGAGATGAGCTCTAAGTTCCCTTCCAACCCAAACCATTGTGGGATCCATATAAAGACCTGTTTTCTGCCTGTCACAGGGTGACAACCCAGTACCCCTGGATTACAGGTACCAACCAAACCCTCCCAACAGCCAGAGGATGTTCTTTACTACTGGGAATGAGATTTCCTTTAGGTCAAATATGAGCAAAGAGTTGACTGATGTAGAATCTCCAGTCCCTTCACACCACAGTCTGGTAAAGCAGAGAACAGTATGAGCGACCAGTTAATATCACGGTCACTAAAAAGCTCAAGTGACTCCAAACACCTGAAGAACAACTACAAAAAGGTTTTCTTATACCTAGAGCCTTTGGATTGTTGTGCATAAACTGGAAAGTTTGCAGCACACTCAGGCAGATGATAAGCAGAACTAGTTGTGCACATTCACTGATTTCTCCCTCTGAAGCAGTATTCTCTGAAAGCTTTCAATTATTAATACAGACTTAAAAAATTCATTTAATGTTTCATGGATACCAGATTCCTCTGAACTCAAGGTGTCCAAGTGCTCGACATGCTCTTCTCTGGGCCTTGAGTACCAGCAAAGCTCACCCCCGCCCCCAACACCAGCCTTTGCTAAGCTAAGTTTTGGGTGGGAAGCAGCAGGGTGGTCTCAGAAATAAATTAATGTTTATTTTTTTTACCTGTGTTGAATATTCATATTTATAGAAAGAAGCTGCTAGATGCTGAAGTTAACTTTCCATGGCAGTTCTGCAAACTGAGAGTTTTGAGTTTGCTTGAGGAGGGAACAGATTTGTGGATGCAGCACAGGGCACAGGTTTACACACAATGAACTTCAAAATCTTTAAACTACCACCAATAAAAAGAGCAGTAAGTTATGCAAGTGCAATTCCTGGCTGCTGTGCATATAACAGCCACAGGAAAATATATTTATAATTTTTTCTTACAGTTCACATAAGTTGTATGACTGGGTATGCCTAAAGAATAGCATTACAATTACACAAAGATTTTTTTAAGGCTCGTTGCATTATCACCTGTTAGAATGCACAGCATTATAAACTACAAACACTTAACATATTGCTTGAAGAAATTCAGATAGAGATTTCCTGTAGAAATCTGTAAAATCCTACAAGCTGAGCTACATTATTCCTGACAATACGGCGACAGCCTGATCTGAGGAGTGGAAAAGTACTTTAAAATTGTGAAAATAGATTCTGGCAGTGTAGCTTAAAAAAGCTTAAGACAGGAAGCCTAAATTAACATCAACCTCTGTTACAGGAGGAGAGGTTAATCAAAGGTAAGAGAGAACAGAACTAACCTGACTTTTCACACAGAAACACTAAATGGAGTAACCACAGCCCGGGCTCCGGCAGCCCCCAGCCGTGTCCCCGGGTCCGTTCCCGCAGGCACTGGCGCCGTGTTTGCGCCGACAGCCTGCCCCAGAGCTGGGAGCAGCTCTGGCTGGAGCACTGACAGCCTGCTCTGGAGCTGTGGAGCAGTGCCCTGCCTGCTCCCAGCGCCCGGGGAGGTTCCTGGCTGTGCTGTGCTGTGCAGCAGCCCCGGGGCTCTGCAGTGCCGTGGATCAGGTGGTTGCGGAGCCGCGCGCAGGAACACGATGCAGCTGAGGAGACGAGCACAGCCCCCGGCAGCCTCTGGAGCTGCTCTCCAGAACAAGGCGACCTCTAAGCTCCCATCCATCACGGAAACGATGTGCTGATACTGCGGGAGACCACGGTAAGTTTGTGGTTTTTTGTTTTTAATGACAAAAACCTACTACGGAATCAGAGACGGAAATAGGAGCGGAATTAGGAGTTGCTGACAGATGCTTGCACCAGAAATTTGCTGCAGTGTCAGAGATTTCTTACTAACAGCAATTCGGGCTCCGGACATGTGTTACCAGCTTTGAGAATGTGATTAACACTGTAAGGAGGGAAAAATACTAATGTGCATGTGAGCATGAACATGGAATTTGTGTTTCAAACTACATTCCTAAGATGCATTTTAACCAATTTACTTAAGCAAACAGCATCCCTGGATGGGGGGGACTGCTACACTACTGCAGAGATTTGTGAAGCAGATCCAGTTGACAGCCATTTTTTCATCCTCTATAAAAGAACACATTATTCCAAACATAATATAGGCTTGAAATCACTAAAAACAAGAAGCAGACATTGTATAACGTTTGGAAGAGACTTGCATTTTCGGAAGAAAGCCCTCATTTGAGCTGGAGGGGGAAAGGGAGATGAAAAAACAAGTCTCATTCTGCCAGACAACATGACAGGCTGAAGGGATGCTTTGTGAAGTCTCTCTTGAACAATTCTAAAAAGGACCGTGCCTCAAAGGGGGTTATTGATATTTTTACTTAATTTCTCCTGCAAGTGGCCATTGCCCAGACAACCCTTATACAGAGATAAAATGTATTACATGGGTTTAAAGGGTGTCATTTTGGTATATTTATTTCCAGGCAACAATGGAATACCAGATATTGAATACATCTACCTGTCTGCTGGTCCTTCTGGTTTTCCTTCCCACTGGTTTGGGTATCTGTCCTTCTAGCTGTACATGCTCAGGAAACGACAGGAATGTGGACTGTTCAGGCAGAAACTTAACTGTACTCCCCCAGGGACTTCAAGACAACCTTACATATTTAAATCTGTCCTTTAACCAGTTTGTAGATCTCGATCATCAGCTAACGAGGTTCACCAATCTGAGGACCCTTGATATTTCAAATAATTGGCTCAAGAATGTTCCTGCTCATCTGCCTAAATCCTTATGGGAATTATATGCCACAAACAACAACATTAAAGTTCTTCAGAAACTTGATACAGCTTACCAGTGGAATCTTCGAGTGCTCGATGTTTCCAGGAATCTGGTGGAAAGAGCTGTCCTGATCAACAACACACTGAGCAGTCTCAAGTTTCTCAATCTCAGCAGCAACAAACTTTGGACAGTTCCAACCAATATCCCCTACAACATAGAGACGGTGGATCTATCCAATAACTTCTTGTCCCAGATACTCCCAGGAACACTGGTGAGACTTCAGCACCTAACAAGCCTCTACCTGCACAACAACAAGTTCTCGTACATTCCCGACAAAGCTTTTGACCAGCTCCTTCAGCTTCAGGTAGTAACTCTATACAACAACCCCTGGTCCTGCAGCGACCAACAGAACATCCCTTATGTGCTGCAGTGGGTGAAGGGCACAGCTGCCCGTGTCCTGGGGGCTCCCTGTGCCCACCAGGCCGGGCTCTGGGCCAGCGCCGTGCCCGCCTCGGCCGCGCCCACGGCCGGGGACTCCAGCCTCCTCATCAAAGGGATGAAGGCAGCAGACAGAGCCACCTCTCCCGAGGCAGCTGAACCCACCCAAGTGACCAAAACGCACAAACAACTGAAAGCCAAGGAAGTCACTCCCCTGACCACCCAAAGCCACACGGTTCTGTTCCCCAGCACGGAGCAGCCCCTGCTCCGCCACCCCGACGGCCTGACCTCCAGGGACGGCGGCTCCCAGGGAGCAGCAGCCACACACACGACCCACGCCACGGATCCAACCCAGGGCAACTCCACAGGATCCTCCACCACTCCCATGACCTTAAGCATCACCAGTGGAATGCCAACAAACTACTCCAAGATGCCTCACAGCACAACCGCTACCTTACGGAAAGAGGCCGCCACGACCGGCGCTCCCAGCGCCCGCGTGCCCTCCCGAGCCAGCACCGGGGAGCTCTCCCTGCTCTGCCTTGTCCTGCTCCACGCAGCCGCCCTGGCTGTTGACTGAGGGCTCCTGCCCTGGGGAAACCACGGCGGGTATCCCTGTGATACACAGCCGGAGTCCAGACATCCAGCTGAAACAATGAATCAAAACACAAGAAATTCAGAGTTCTGACTCTGCTCTAAAGAAAATAACAGTTCTTAAAGACGTGCACATTAATGTCTTGATACTAAGCTGCTACTTATTTTCATATGTCTTAACTGAGTACAACTAATCTATTATTTTGTTTTTAAAAATGTGCTTATTTTGTATTTAAATTTTTCATTTTACTTGCACAGAATAAACACATCAGAATTTTAAGTACTGATTTTATGTATGGTTTTGTCATTGAACAACTGGAAAAAAACAGAAGGCCTGTATCATATCTGCATTGTCTTGCTTGACTTGCCAGTGAGCAATTCCTGTAATATAGCAGCACAGATGCTCTGTAAGCTATGACAACATGCAAAAGGAAGGGAAAAAATAAAGGAACTAAACTGAGCTGTTTCACTAATAAGAAGTTATTCCTGAGCAAAATTGCTAGCATGTGTATCTATGTTTGCTTCATATGTACTAGGATATTTTAAGTATGAAGAACAACAGTCCTGAATTTAGGAATTAAATATGACAACGCCATGATATCTGCTAAGAGGGTGTAAACTGAGAAGGCAACATGGTCCAACTTCAGCATGGGAAAGTGGTAGGGGCCGGTATCCTTCTGCTCTGCCTCCACTGAGAGACTGCAGGCAAGTTATTGCTCTCTCCATAGTACAAAAAAAAAAAGGAAAAAAAAAGGAAAAAAAAAAGATAAAAGTAGAGGAAAACGCCAGATGTTCAATGCCATGACACGCTCCAACACAGGGAGTTATCTACCCAAATTAACGATGTGGAACTCCTTAACTTTACGTCAAGTGACATCCTGAAATGTTAATACATTCTGCTTAAAAGAATATCTCAAATCAGCCAGAATGTAGCAAACTACTACCAGTAAAATCAATTAAGCAGTTAGTTGGCGAGCTGTCACTGAAACAATCCTGAATCTCATGTCTTCACAGAGAATGAATTCAGTCCATGGCATTGAACGTGCCCAGACCCCCGCTTTCCAAGGGCGAGCATGGATGCTCTTCTCCTTGCCATCTGCACCGTCAGCCAGTAGAAATAGTTGCACGCATGGTTCTGTCCACTCTAGGAAAATTATTTAAATTATGGCAAAGGTACTGATATACTACAGATGAAGTTTTGCAAACAGCATGAAATGAAAACCGAAGAACAAGTTAATTGAAAAAGTATTACTCACTTAATATTACAGATCTTATACAATGTTTTCCATTCATTCCAGGCCATTTAATTTCCAGTTATTGTAGCATGAAGGTGCTACAAAACCCAGAAAACCTCACAACTGAGACTGGTGTCCTCTACCTGATTCTCCTAAGGTGTCAATGGGGGCTGTAAACCATTTACAACTACTGGTATCAGAGAAATCACAACTTTCCAACTGTGAACAGTATTTCTATAACCGGAAATGTGTTTTAATTTCTAACAGTAAATGTTACACAATGGATTTGTACAGTTATTTCATTGGCATTTAAGTAAAAATAAAGTTATGTTTGTATTGAACTGAATTAGTGTCAGTGTTTCTTTTCAAATAAGCGGAGTAATACCACTGAATAGTTAATATTTTACTATAGAAACCTGTTTCAAGCAGACATTCGGCTCCCTCTTCATGTCTTATGGGGGAAAATTATAGTTAAGTTATATTGTTTTGATACTGATGTATCCCTAACATTGCATAGTAATAAGCTGATGACATGATCATAACATTGGGACTATCCTTCCCCGTCCTACCCTTTAGAACTTGCAAATCCCCAGAAGGCCCTGCCTGCCCCTCTCTCTGGGCAGCCCATGTGTCTGTAAGTGCTGACTGACTGTAACACAGCCCCAACCTACTTACGGTGCTCAGAACTCAGTATTCCCAGAACTCTCTCATTCATATGGCTTCATCCCACACAGGGGGAGCAGGCTGGCTCTCCAGGCAGGGCCGAGCACGCAGCAAGGCTGTGACTAAACGGCCTGATTTGAGGAAACTACATGAAATGCTCCACGTGGCTTTGCTGCAGAATCAGTACAGGACGCCAAATTCTATTGCATTAAGAAAAACCTCCATGGAATCGACTTTAAACGCTCTGAGAATGCTTCGCCACAACGAGACCATTCAGTGAAGCGCAATAGGAAAACACTGTTTTCCAGAAGTTATTTGGGGCAAATTGCAAGCCCCCACCCTGAAGGACTTGCTACCCAGACTTCAGAGTCTTCAGCATGCTAATAAAAGCCTGGAAGTGGAAGTGCAAGTGGGGTCGGGGGGTTTTCCAAATCCAGGTACAGGATTGGGAAGCTGGGACACAAAACCTGCAGCGGGGATGGAGTGAGCCGGCCCTGCCACGTTCCAGGGCTGTGCTCCTGCCCAAACCCTGCTGGGGGCAAGCACCAGGGCTTCTTACTGAGCCTTTCAATAAAGCAGACTGGAATTTAGGCCTGCCTGTATTTTTCTGGAATACGAATGAGTCGATAAGGGAGCTGGAGGAGGCAGGAGTGTGGCAGCCCAGCACTTGTTGCTGGGCAACTGTGCAGTCACACTGAGCTAAACCCAGGGCCTGGTTTGTAAACATGCCTCTCGCTCAGAGCTCAGAAATATCAAATAACCTGTTCTCAGTGAAATTATCTTCCAAAACAACCAGTTAGCATTTCAGGACAATACTCAAAATACCCAAAAACGCTCTGGCACACCTTCAATAGCTCTGCGCTCGCCCTCGAGAGGGTAAAACTGCTGTGGGATTGATGTGCTCTGCAGTAATAACTCAGAGGTTTGTATTCCTATTAATTAGTTTGGGAGCAGCTTTAAAACCTAATGGCAGTAGTTCAGGATCAATATTTATTGATTTATGGATCACTTTAGTAACAGGATAGGGCTTAAAAACAGAAGAGCACTGGCTCCAGAAGCCGGGCTGTTGCCCAGGAAACAAAATGCGAAGATAGATGACAGAAGGAATTAAATTTCACAGCAGAAGAACGATATAAACTGATCCAGATATATCAGTAAAATGACTCAACAATGCCCTAGCAACAAGATCACAAACTACCAAAAAAAAACAAAAGGAAAAAACAACTCCAAAAAAACCCCAGTCTGCTGCAAGCCCTCAAAGATACTGGCAGCTCCAATCTAAACAGGTTTTCCACATTCACACCTTAAAAACACACCTGGCTCAGAACCAGACGACAAACACCCCAACTAAGCCCCACTTAGCCACATCCCTATGACAAGAGAAGACGGCAGAGCATCATCCCAGAGCAAAGCCTGTCGTGCTGGGTTTGACAGGAGCCTCGCCAGGAGAACTGCACGTGCAGCTGCTCGAGGGAAAGGCAACATCCCCCCAGGGCAAGGCTTCTGCAGAAGCACAACGGTATTGGCACTAATATCCCGAACCCGGGTAAGACATTCAGAGCCCTGCCCCTTGCCAGCCCTCTCTGACAGCAGCAGCACATGGCTGGCTGTGCCACCAGGGCTCTGGCAGGGAGCCAGACGTGGAACATTTGGGTTTTCCTCTTTCAGAGAAGGGGGAGGTAAGGGAGCTGGGCCTGGCAAACACGGGCTGCAAATTTTGTATCCATTTACTTCCAGAAATTCTTTCTTTGCAGATGAAATAACCACTTCTTGCTCCACAAACAAACACCCCACGTGTTTCAGGTCTGCACAGAATACATAAGGATGCCTTGGATCACTGCCAGGCACAGTCACTTCTTAAGATGGGTTATCACTATTCTCCACATTTATATGCCTAATTTCTTCTCTGAACAGGACAGGATAACAATGTAGGCATTCTGTTTTACTTGACATAAAATAAGACTGTGTCTAATGGAACAAAATAGAGAAGAAAAATGTGGCAAGCAGAGAATTTTTTTAAGAGAATTCCAAAGACTGCCTTCACTTCTAACTCTATGTGTGGAAGGGACTTAGGGATCTTGCTAAACAAAAAAATTAAAGGGGGAGAAAAACTTCTCTTGGGGACAGCCCCTTCTGTCAGCCCACATGCAGGTTCATGGACTGTTGCGTGGCTTTTGAAGACAGAATATCAGGATAAGTGATGCTACTGCATCTTGTGTTCTTCCACTCCATCCAAAGAGTCAAGGGTGTTGAAAATGCAGGAAAGTTAAAGGAAGGCAATTTCCCCAGTCAAAAGAGGTTTCTAACGCAACCTACAGAGTAAAAAGCACTACTGGAAACAATGAAAAATTTAATAAAATTAAGGATCTACAATTTTAATTAATTGAAAAGATCTTACATGCCTGCTGAGCATTATTTTCACTAGAAACATGCAGTTTGAAGAATGATTTGCTTGCAAGCATGTGTTGACTATTTATTTAAACTGCTGGACACAAATAGAAGATGCTGCTAAAGGAAGTGGCTTCCTCTGCTTCTTTCCATGTTTTCACAGGAATTCCCAAGGCTCTGCAGAAGGGTTCACCACTGATGACATCCCCTCATGACAATACTGGCAGTGGCACCACGAGCAGCAGTGCCGCAGCCAGCATGGGGCACCCTACGGACCAACACCGGCACCACCATCCACAGCTCTTCCCACCTCACCCCAACGGGCAGCTCAGACAAGAGTCCCCAGGGACCACCAGCGCTCCTGTCATGACACAGCTCAGCACAGCAGCAGCGAGGTACCACAGCCAGCCCCCGCTGGCATCACAGACCAGCGACAGCAGCACCAGGAAGAGCCAAAGCAAGCACGGAACTCTCCCAGCCCTGCTGCCATGGGCAGCTCCACCAGCACGAGCTCAGCTGCCACCAGCAGAAACCACAGTCACAAGAGCAGAGGCAAATTATGAGCACCACTGGCACGAAGTACATTGGCAACAACCAGAGCAGGAACACCCCAGGGGCTCTGCCAGCACCCCAAAGTGCCACGGTGACACCTGGGCTGGGGAGAACCTCCACGACCACCCCAAAACCAGTGCCCACTGCTGCCAGCACACACCCCAGCAACACCACCCCCGCAGCAAAGGCAGCAGGCAGAGAACAGGGGCAGCAGCCACCCCTCTCACAGAGCTCTGACCACACCTGGCTGTGAGCACAAGGATCTCCCTTGTCTTAACACCACGACAGACTCTTGGTGCCGGTGTAATTACTATGGAAGCTGCTCTGCACGTGCTGTGCTCCAGGGATTTGATAGTGCAGTAACTACACTGAGACACCAAGTTTCAGTTACAGCCTTACTCTAGCTGCAGCTTTACAACTGCAAATACTAATTTAAATAAAACTAGTTTATTTAATTTTGATTTTCCTTTAAGGGATAGAATTGTGACTTAGTTGGCCAAAACCTGTCTAATACTGACCTTGGGACATTCTTCCCAAATTCTCCAATACTGCAACACATGCTATTTGTTGCTATGAATCACCATCTTCCAAAGCAGGGAAGACTTAAAACTTTCAAAATTTTGCCTAACCAGAACAACACACTCTTTTGCGAAGTTCACACATCAACATCTGCCTCTCTTATTACTTTTGTGCTGTTTCCACAGATCCCAATCATTTCAAAAAACTTAGACCATGATGGTCGAATCACACACAGCTGGTGTGTGAAACTTCTAGAAACTTTTATTACTCCTCAAAATGAGATACAGGGACCACTTTGAGAAATGTAATCCCATGTTTTAGCTTGTTATTCATTTAATACTTCAGAAAATGAAAACGACAAAATCACTGATAAAGGGTTAGCAGCAATGTGTGCAGATGTAGTTTACTTGAGACAGTGAAAATTAATAAAGTGCATTTAAAATATTAGGTGTTTTTCCACAGGTATTCACATTCTCCTGGGTTGAAAAACTATGACAGTTTTGGTTTAGGAAACAACTCAAAAATACTGTCAGCAAATTTTAACAAATAAGCTATTTTCAGATTCTTTTCTGTTACAAAGTTGGTGTCTCTTATACACACTTGATACTTTCGATTGCAGTCTGAAATAAACCTGTAAAAGGTGAAAGGTTTCTTACCGCCGAGCGATGTAGTAGAAAACAGGATTGCCAACTTTGGATGTCCCAGCTTGGTAGAAAATATTTAACGTTTTCAGTGCTTTGAACTCCTCTTTTTCATGCACCTGATGCCTAAAAAGCAATACATGGACATCAACTTCCATAACCACCTTTCAAAAAAGTAGAATAATAAAAAAAAAACTAACAACCAAACCCTCTTTACTTGCATCTTTAAACAAAAATATTAAGGTCACACAATCTTAAGCCTTCGTTAAACCACAAATGTTACCACCATCTCCAGAGCCCAGTTTAGTTTTTTTAATTAAAACCTACTCAGAAATCTAAAAGCTTTACATAGACTCGGCTTTTTATTCAAAACAATAGCTGTGAGCCTTAATAACTGCTCACAGCTCCTCGCATGGTGGAGTCTAAAAGCCCCCACTGTGTGTCCCCACCACAACAATCTCATTACCTCGTCATAAACTCTTCAAATTTGGAACTAGTGAGATTTAAACTGGACCAATGTGTATCTGCCACAGGTTTGTGCTCAGGAGGCCCCAGGTATGCGAGAAGAGTGGCCATCTTGTCAAAAGGTCGTCGTCCAACAGCCTTGTGGTCCCTGCAAACAGCATATTCCTTGTAAGAAAAGTGCTTTACTCACCAAGTCCTACTCTTTTGCCCACCAACAGGCTGAAGCTGGCTGGATTTTCTTTTTTCAAAGAAAATAAAAAGTGTATTCAATGAAGACTGATATTCTTCTCAGTAATAACAGAAGCATAGGAGGGTATTTCCAAATATTAACAGCTTTAAGCTGAGGAGGCTAAATTTAGACTGGATATTAGGAATAACTTCTACCCTGTGAGGGTGGTGGGATACTGGCACAGGATGCCCAGAGCAGCTGTGGCTGCCCCATCCCTGGAAGTGTCCAAGGCCAGGTTGGACAGGGCTTGGAGCAACTTGAGAGTGGAAGGTGTCCCTGCCCACAGCAGGATGAGCTTTAAGGTCTTCTCCAAGCCAACCCATTCCATGATTCTGTGATACATTTCCCACCAGCAACTCCCTCCCTCCCCCCTCGGGAGCCTCACCTGTTGCTGGAAAGGTACTGGCCGATTTTCTCCTGGTTGTTCCACAGCAGCCGGTGCAGGGCCAGCACGTTGCCGTCGCTGATGAAGGACAGGCTGTGGTTGACGGTGTCACTCGCGGGGCAGTCGGACGCAATGTCCAGGAAAAACCTGGAATTCAAACCCAGGAACAGCCATCGTGTGTGAGAGAAATCTCCCCAGGAGACTCCAGGTAAATTAAAGGGCTGTGAGAGCACTCTCAGCTCCCTCTGCACACCCCACACACTCTGTGAGTGTCCCCAGGCCTCACCTTCGTGCTGCATCAAAGTTGCTTTTCACAAAATCATTAAAAGGCCGCATATGCTCTTCTTTTGTAAACAGGACGTGATTGGCAATACTCTGAAGTATCTAAAGAGTAAAAAGAAAGACACAAAGGTTTAATGTAGTAACTGTTACGGTAATTAACAGTTAAACTGTTTCTGCCAGACAACAAAAAGGCCAATAAGCCAGTTAATTTAAAACACTTTCACTTTCAGAGTCTTTTCTTTCTCATACTTATAAATACTACAAAACCACTTCACTTATTCATGAACTTTGTTTGAGTTAAATCAGGACAATAAATCGTTTTTCAAACCACCATTTATTAAATGTTTACTGTTTTTCCTGGAAATTAGGCAGGCAAATAAAAGCAATAGCACATACCTATTTTAAGAAAAATATAATTCCTCAACATTTAAAATGGATAATACGCACAAGTCAAAGAATTTGTGTGCCATCACTAAACCCTTTTTTCATTTTTACAGGAAAATTGACCAGATGAGATTAAAGACAAGAAAAATCCCTTCTTTAGCAGCGGTGTGAACTCAATCAGAGCTGGCTGTTCCCCTCACCGTGCTCACACCAACACCAGTCGTTTGTTTGATTTCAAATGAGAAGTTCAAGTCAAGGGCTGGAATCCCGCTCTTCTCTCCATCATTTTGGTGAGATGTTTTCCCCACACAGCCTGCTGCCCATCCTTACCTTGCCGGGAGCTCTAACATCAATGCCCCAGTGTTTAAACACAGCACGGAAACCGCACCTTCAGTAAACGTGATGGTTGCCACAAAAAACTACAAGTTCTCCTACATTTTCTCATACCCGCCAAAGAACAGAACTAAAGCAGGTAGAACATAAAATATGGGCACGTAAAAATACACACGGGCTCACCTTTGACATGAGCTTCAGGCCCCTCTCGATCCTCGGCGGGGGCTTCTTGTCCAGGATGCCGGCCTCGTACGGGGACACGATGGCGGGGTTGATGAAGCGCAGGAACATGGCGCTGCCCACGGCGCCGATGCTGTTCTGAGGGAAGCGCTGGCTCACCACCTGCGGGTGAGGCACACACAACACGGCTGCATTAAGGGAGGGGGAGGCTGCTGCAAAAGCCTTGCAGGGTAAGCCAAGCCTAAGCATTCCTTCCACACCGGTCATGCTCAGTGCATTCAAGGGGACTCTTGCATCGCAGAGGATCAGAACGGAGGGGAAGGAGTGAGGGGCAGGGGGGTCTCACACCAGCTGCCTTCCCCTCAGCTGCTGCACAGCCTTCCTTGCCAGGGCAAATGGCTACAGCAGCTATCTGCACGCTATCTGGAGCTGCTGCCCCTCCACCCCAGACCCTGACAGTATCTAGAGCTGCTGCCCCTCCATCCCGGGCACTGACACTATCTGAGAGCTGCTGCCCCTCCATCCCGGGCACTGACACTATCTGGAGCTGCTGCCCTCCATCCCGGGCACTGACACTATCTGGAGCTGCCTCCCCTCCATCCCGGGCACTGACACTATCTGAGAGCTGCCTCCCCTCCATCCCGGGCACTGACACTATCTGGAGCTGCTGCCCGTCCGTGCCAGGCCCTGCCAAGGGCAGCGGAGCAGGTGAGGGCTGCATGTTCACACTCAGGTGTGCCCAGCCTTCCATCAATACACACAATGCTCTTGGGATTAGTGGGTCTCTTATCTGTGTACTTATAATGGCCCAACACAGCATAAAAGCCTCTCCAGCAGTAAGACCTGTGCTGTGAAGTTTCAGGAGTAATTTTGAATTTGTGAGGAGGAGACATTTGCAGAAATACTCTTCAGAACTATCACAGAAAGACAGTGAGCCAGAGCTGAGTAGCCAGTGCACTGCTCTGCCTACCCACACACTGTCCAAAACCACTGAGCAAGGGTTTGCTAGAACTACATATTTAAAATACAGTTCTTTTCTATCAAGGGAAAAAAATAATTCTGAAAATGTGGTAAGAAAAAAGAAATCTCTTTGCTTTTAGGCAATCAACTACGCACTACTAAGAGGAGAGTTATTCTCTGGGTATCTTTCACTTGACTTTGAATAGTTAAAGACAAAGCTTCCTGTCAAAAATAAAGTTCTCCGATATGCAACACGTGGTCCTATAAAGCATCAATATCTGTGTGTATTTTAATGAGTAACAATGGTTAATCAAAACGAGTCAGATTCTACCTTTTCACAGAATAAAATTAGTAAGGTTGGTATTATAAGGTATAGACTAAAAGAAATAAAAACCCAAACAAATCCCATTTTAGTAAAATACTTCAAAACATAACTAGTGCAATCTCAAATCATGCTGCTTAAACCAAACAAAGCCATTAGTACAAAATACACCAAGAATCACTTTGGTTCAATAGCAACTCCAGTCCAATACCTTGGGATGCAATTACTGATATTTTCTCGTAAAACACTGGTTTGCCCATAGATTTTGCATTTTAAACACAATAACTATTCTGCTCAGTTACAGCAAAAATAAGAGAGTATTTAATAAAAGTCTAAATTTCCATTCTGCCTGGTTTATTCATACTTTATATTTTGAGGTTACTGCCAATGAAAAGGATAAATCTGAACTTTTAGTGACACCACTCTAAAGCAACCCACGGATCCAAATTCTAACACAGCAAGTTACTTAAAATGGGAAATCTGCTTTTCTCAGGAAATAAATACAGGTGCTAATTTTATTTTTTTTTGCCTAGTCACAAAGCAAACACAAGAAAACATATCAGAAACACGTCCCATGATGCTTTTTTCAGTGCCCCACAATTATTAATTGTTCTTTGCCCAGGATGCAAGCTCAGGTTATCTGCCAGAGTGTTAAAGCAGCTCAACAGACTCAGATTTTTCTCAAAACCAAAGAAAACATTTTCCTTCTGCGTTTTTCTTTTAATTTGAAGATGGTGGCAAGGCTAGAAGAGTCAGAGTATTAAACACTAAGCAGTAATGTTAAAAATGTCTTTTGTTTACTCAAATAGGCACACAGAGAATATTTTAAATATAACTTAATTCCAGTGTTAATTGAAATGAAAGCTATTTTGTGCCAGAATTAGTAGAATGATTTTACAGTGAGGTCAAATAGACTGAAGTGAAGATATTTTGAACAAACAGCAAAAGATTTCTGTTGTGCTTTGAAAGAAATGGCTAATAAAAAGGTCTCCAAACTTACTGATTTTTTGTTTTCCTTTTTTTCTTTTACGGTAGCTTTATTCAGTAGAGAGTGGCAAGTTGCCTACAGAACAGAGATGAGCACAAACAAGTCACAGCACCAACTACATACAGCAACAAAAAAACCAATGTTGACTTGTACATAAATTACACAGTAAAATGTAACAAACACAACCAACAGAAAATGAAATATATAAACTAAAGACTGATGATGGAGGTTTTATTTCACAGTTTTATTACATCTTATTTACAAAGCACTAAATACAAAACAAGCAAATGTTGAATTTCAATCATTTCTACTATTTCTGGCTAGATTAAAAATCAAACCACATCAATGTGCTTGTCATATACAATATTGGGCCTTAAATGGTGTATTCAGCTTTCAAATGTGTTTCACCATCCCCAAATAATTTCAGTAGTAAAAATAGTAGTGTTATACCTCTGAAATACATATTACTTTTAAAATTAAATTTAGAGTTTTAAATCTTCCCAATGTTTCTCTGTGTGTCCTTCAATTTAGTTAGACCTGTAAACCATCCGGGTTATTCCCACTGGGAGAACTAACACTGCCATGAAACACTCTGTGGACAAAGGAAGAAAAAAGCCAGGAGGTCTATGTTAACATCAGAGATTTCCAAATCAAGAGATCTGACTTGATTGTGCTTATTTCTGCATTTCATTGACATGTAAAGGGACCCACCAAGAAGCATCAAACTCTGTGCCCTTCGCACCAGGATCTGAGCCAAGCCAGAGCACCTGAGCCCCGGGCACTGCTCCCTGGGCAGAGGCACACGCTGGAGCTCAGCCCTAGAGCCCTCCTGCCAGCGGGACCGGTGGCACAGCAGCCCCGGGAGGCCCCACAGCCACAGCTGGAGCTGCACCCAGGGCCAGCCTGCAGCACTCAGCGCTGCAGAGCAAACACAGCCGCCTTCAGACCGCCTTCAGGGCTCACCCTGGAACTGGGACAGGAGTTCTACAGCTCGAGAATGTCACAGAGCAAAAAGCAAAAACCCCCAAGCACACGAGGCAGTAAAAGCTCCTGTGCTCACCAGGCTGAACTGGAAGCTGCGCAGGACCTGTCACTATTTAACCTGTGGCACCTCTGCCACCTCTCTGTGCAATTTCCACAGAGTGGCTGCTGAAGCAGTTGAACACACACTCTACTCATCCAGATACCACAGCACAGGAAATTTTCCACTTCTCTTTAGTAAGAAAAATCCTATGTGTTTGTGAGGGTTTTCTGAACTAGCCAGCACAAATTCTCTGCAGCAGTTACTTTGATCAGGCCTGTTCCTCACCACAGCCCCCTCCTGAACACACATCACCTGGAAGGAGCCAGGTGACTGTCACAGGAGCCAGCTACTGATGTTTCCAAAGGAAAACACTTCCGGGGCTCTGTTCCTAAAACAGAAACACCAGCCAGCACAGACACCAATATCCAGCTAAAGACACGTTTCTGTGGTGTTGCTACATTCATTAAATTAGCTACTAATCATTGAAAGAACACACCCGGTGAGCACTCTTTGCACACACAGTTACTCTAAAACTCCAAGAATTAAAACACCTCACAAAACTCAGTCTCATTTACTTTCACACTAGTGCTTGGCACAGAACACATTCACCTTACTAAAAGTGAAGTTATCTATAAAAGTCACCTATTTGGTTCTTATGATAAAAATGGATTAATACTCCCAAATCAGATCTTGATTGTACTTTCTTTTAGATAAAGGCCAAACTCTTCAAAACTCCTGGGAATTTTAAGTACAGAATTAATTACTACACTATTTGTGATGAACAAACACTTGTACAAGGATATAGGTGTTACCAGAAAGAGCTAAAGTAGTAAACATTGAAGCTGAGTATCAGTGTATATCAGCTGTATATTTGCCAATAAATCATGTCTTTTGGGAACAAATTACCCTTATTACCAAAAGCAGTCAAGGCAAGAATAAAGCCAACAGACTTGGAAAGGCTTCCATAGGAAAATCTCTGGGAATGCCCATTGGTGAGCACATTTTAGAAATTCAAGTAGGAATCACAAATGGTCTGCATAGAGATAACTTCTAGCACTCTACCACTGAAATGGCAACAATCTTCATACCTCCTGGAAACTGCATATAAACCTAATTCCGGGATCAGATGTGGGGAAAAACATCCAATAATAGGAGAAACAACCAAGGCTGTTCTGGGACTTTTTCAACAACACTCAAATATTCTCCCACTGACATGTGAGACTGTGGCCATGAAGGAGACCTGCCTGCCCACTCCAATTCCTGATTTCAGCAACCAAACACAGCAAAAAACCCCAAAGTCACCCCCCCACCAACCCAAACACAGCCACTGTCAGGAGGAGAAAGCAATGGCTTTAGAAGCCACTCAGCTGTTAGTGCAACACAAGGCACAGCGTTTGCACGCCTGATTCATTCCAGGAGCTCACAACACACCCCAGACCACAACAGTCACAACATAAACTCACTGTTTCTCTCTCCCAAGCTCTGGGAATCGCAGCAGTTGCCCTGATTAACCCAGAATTAATTCATCATTAGTTCACACAGGTCAGAAAATCTATTTTCTTTGCATTAGACCTGAGATACACCCTATGGACCAAAGGACAAAAGTAGCTCTTCCAGAGCACTTCGCTGAGACCACAGCTCCAATATTGCACCAGGCACAGCATTCCACAGTGCTCCACCAGGACTGGAAACTCTTGCTGACGAGCACTGAGGGGATCCCTACTGGGATTTTTAGCAGCAGCTAAATCCATCAGAACCATACAAAGAGCAGGAGAGCCCCAGCAGGACCCTGGGCTCGGCCGCCTGCTGCTGGGCTCGTCCCCCTGCAGGGACACGGGGCAGGGCACAGGAGTGCGGGATGGAGCTCAGGGAATGGGGGTACTTGAAAAACCAACAGTGCGTCACCTCCTCATTGCCAACCCCAATCTTAGAACACCATTCAGCCCCTGCATTTAGATTGGTGGTTTTTATCAAGTGTCTGAGAAGAGTCTTTAAGAGATGCCCACTGTGTACTGCCCCAAGCTCCAAAGCGCTGGAATGTTACAAACAAACCCCAAGGCTCAGGGGCAGGCAACCACTGCAGCCATACCTGGTATAAACAGTGGCACACACTGCGCAGCTGGGGTGGGAACTCCGAGGAAGAGTTAATGATTGCCTGAAAAAACTTGTCTGTCATTTGCAAGAGACTCCGCTGGTTCTCCTCAAGGCTCTCTGTGGGCTCCAGCCTGCAACAGACCCGCACATGTATGACCAGCAGTGGAACACGGCACACGCATGACCAGCAGTGGAACACGGCACATCAGCTGCACTGACGCGCTCGGGACAATCTCATTTCTCATTTGTCTTATGGAAATACTTATCAACTTCTACACAAAAGTTTCCATCACTGTTTTAAAACCACATAAGATGCAAATAAAAGGTCATGTAAAACCCAGTAATGAACAGGCTGTAGGTGGGATTCTCTCAGACCATTCCATACAAAGGCATGCATACACAATTCCAACTGATAAATGCATTATCAGTTTCATGATGGTTTATCTGAAACGAACTTTTGAGGTAGACACAGGTATTTCAGGGTTAGACTATAAATAAGAATGCCTATCCTTTGGGTAAGCTACTTAAAAGATGAATACTTATCATCTTTGTAAGAGTTAGAGATAATCCAAAGCAGTAGAGCAGCAGCTCCTAAATCCAGGTCTTGAAGAGATAAGGGAAATTAAAGCAAGAAGACTACACATGCCATGCACACACTGTCTTGCTTCTGCAGTCACTGACCTAGAGGTGCTTTCTGGTTCTGCTGGAAACCCCTTATTAGTGGCCTACATAAAAGTATGAGATAGCAAGTAGGAGAAGAGATCCTGCAAGGGCTCTCTCTCTTCCTTGCTTTCTCAGGGCTCAGAGGACATGTATAAACCCTCTGAACAACCCTCCCTGGGTATGAGGGCAGCAGAGACAAGTAAGGTGTCTGGAAAAGTGAAGAGTGGAACAGTATGAAAGTATGAGAAACATATTTGCAACAAGGAAAAAGGAATTCTGTTACAATGCCAGGGAATTATGTCTACAGATAAATACATTTATTTGCTCCTCCCCTTGAATCTCAAACCTTGTTGGATCCACCTCAAAGCTAACATGCTGCCACTCAGGAGATGTGATCACAGTCCTCAGTAAAGGTTCCAAAAGCTTCTGCAAGTACGTAGCACCATATACCTGTGTCCAAGAAAAACAAAAACAGGAGGCCAGATTAACACAGCAATCCACAGAACACTGCAAAGTTCTGTAAGTGTTACAAGAGCCTGAAAACACTTGATTTGTTTTGGCATAAGCCAGATTCCTGTTAAACTGGAGTTTGCATATTATAGTCTCACCCTTGGAACACAAGGGAGATCAATATCTACAAGTATTTTAATTCATTTCCAGTGTGGAGAAAACTACAGGTCACTAACAACCACGATATCCAGCAGGGATTCCTTCCTAGAGCAGTGACTCCACACTTCATCTGTTTGTGCACATCTTTTTAAACGGAAAGGAGAGCACAAACAAGACCTCAGACTTTGCCTCCCATCTTTAAATCACCAGGAACAGTCTTCCAGTTGTACTGGCCCAGAATGACCCCTATAACTGAACTAGTCAGAAAGGAAAAAGGTTAGTTCCAGGAGGATGCCTCTGTTTTAAGCCGTGCCTGAGCATATCTTATCTACAAGATTCAGTTCATCAAATATGTCAAAGCACAAAAAGCAAAACTCCCTAAACTTAACAGACGTGAGAGCTGAAATTACCAGGGACTCAAAGGTACCTCTGATCCAGTTACCCACATGCTTAATCCCACAGCTTTGTGTTTTCAGGTGGCTAAACTCTTCCTGTTATCAAAGTGACCTGCAGCAGACAAAGACGAGATAATGTACCTTAAAACAGAAAGTCATTATTTTACTGGCTAAGCTGTTTCCTCGGAAGAGTGTCTGCATGGAATCTGCCAGTTCAACTTCCTTTGAGAACATATTCCACAGGAGCTGGTAGAGCAAGTGCCGGGAATCAAAGAGTGTGACCAGGACACGAGCCAGCTCGTCCTTAGAAGAGGAAGGAAATGTTAATTTGACTCACAGTGAACCAAGGCAAGTATATAAAACAAGTACTGTGAAAAAGACACCAAGCAGTTTGCACTAATGCTTTATGTTTGCTATGGGGGCTGGCAGGTAAATATCAAATACACATGCACAATGTCCCTGTGAACGTTCCCTGTGCTACTGCTTGCCTAAAAATCTGCCTCATGATATCCAGTCATACAATTCATAACAGTTATCCAGGCAGATAAGCAGTTACTCTGCTGTATAACAAAGCCCAATTCATCTTCCTAAAATCTAGAGGAGCAAATAGAATTCTATCTGTCTGCATTACAGCACACACCATTTATTATCATAACTGTATAAAAAAATAATTCCTAGCCATTTAACCAGAAATTTACTACAAAAATGCAGTTTATCATCAAGATCTGAATTTAGATTCAGTGCAATTTTTAAGAACACCCTAAGAAGGGCTAGCTATCATCAGTGGCAGCTCTATTCTCTGTACCAGACTGTTGTTTGATTAGTTTTTATTTCAAGTCTTACTATTTTAACAAATGTAGGAAATAAAATGGTGAATCAACTTACCCACTGAGAACAAGGCACCACATTGGCTAAAGCCATAGCAATAGGAAGCTCTCCCTGATCACCCATCATTGTAACCAACTCCACCAATCTCTCAAACCGATCTGCTAGCACTGTTTCTGCTAACGTATCAAATTCTGTTCCCTGCTGCAGAATTTTGGTGAGGACTTCCATAAACGTGGCTCTTGTTTGGAGGTCTTTATGATAGCCCAAGCCTGATTAAAAGAACCCAGAACTACTAAGGAAGATGTAAAAGGAAATTAAATGCCAATGTGTTAATCATGCATTCGGGTACGCCCAGTTACCCCCGCTCCTTTACCTATGGAGTGCATGAGGCCGCTGTCCACGTTGGCGTTGAGCAGGTTGGACATGGCCAGCACGGTGCAGTGCCGCAGTGAGGCCAGTCTGCGCGACATGCCGCGCTTCCTGCCGCCCGCCTGCGCCCCGTCGTCCTCCACCTCGCTGCAGTCGTTCAGCAGGTTCATGAACAGCGTGAAATACCTGTGCAGAGACAGCTGGGTGCCAAAGCACGGCCTGCAGAGCAGCGGTGCCGGAGGAGCTGCACACCGACGGTGAACCCCCAGAGAAGCCCATCCCCGCCCCACCAACGTCCCTCGGAGCTCGGTGCCGGGCGCAGACTC
>VZRE01013786.1:176598-193077 GCA_013396775.1 Cephalopterus ornatus | reverse complement strand
CGCTACACCCCCCCCCACAACACCCCCCCTCCTGCAACAACCTCCCCCGCCTGACCTTGGTGCACACTCCCTCCAAGCAAGGGCACTTCCCAGCTGTGCCCTTCCCCACAGATCCCTTCAGAGATCAAGTGTCACAGACACACACAGTACCAAGCCCAGCTAACCCCTGCCATGAGTGAAGCACACATCTGCACTGAGCAGAAACAAAGCCCAATTTGCTAATCCTTTTCTAAATGAAAATGTTCCCATAAACCTAGAAGGCAGAGATTTGTGAAAAGGGATATGGAAGAGGTAATTCCTGCTGGGATAATACAATTATTTACACTGAAGAAAAACATAGTTTGTAACAGAAGTCATACAATGCTTCTATTTAGAGTCTTTGTATCGAAAAGTAATTAAAAATCACTACTTACTTAAGAAATAATTGAGATTTTGCTTCCATCAACTCAACACCATCTCCTTCCTCAGGCTGGAGTGGAAGCCCAGCAAGAAGAGAAACCACTGCCTCCATACTCGCCTGGTCCAAATCTCTGAAAAATAAAATTAAATGAAAAATCCCTTTTCCTTATAGTTCTAACTGCTCACTAAAACTTCAGTTACAATTTTTGTCTTTTCCTTAACATGACTTCTGCTGACGGAAGCCCAAGGATCCAGCTCATGCATGGATATCAAATGCCACCTGGAACACTGTCAGCAATCTCCCAAACAGGTGAAGACTGTTCTTTCCTACCTTGTCAAGCACTTCACGTCCTCATCCGTTGCTTGATTAGATGTTCCCATAACCCAGTCTGTCAAATATTCCACCATTTTGTTCCTGTCACATATAAATACATTGCTTTAGCTTTATTGGGGTTTTTTATTGTGGTTTTGGTTAGTTTTGGGGTGGTTGTTTCTAAACACACTTACTACTGCTGGCATCATTCCTAATTATTACAAACTCAGTGTAAGAGCTCTTTGAAGCACCCCACACTGAAGATGAACTGAACTAATTTTGTTAGACCAAGCAATACCCCAATCTGTATGACCCATTGAATTGTTACATGTGTCTAGTGTCACCACAATCAAAACAAAATTTGAATGCAGCACCAGGCTCTGAATGATTCTGAAGACAAAGATGAGGGAACTATCCCTATACCAGGAATACTGCTGTGAGTTTTTTGTTTCTTTTTCTAACCATATAACCAAACTTACACCTGCCCACAGTACATCACCCCAGGTGTTACATAACGTCATCCTTACCTAAATTTCATTTCCTGACAAAATGAAAGGTCATCTCTCCTTTCCATCATTACTTCTACCAACTGACAGAGCTTCGTTTTTATTTGAATGGCATGTACCAAATTTCCAAGCACACGCACATACCTGAGGAAAAAAGCAAAAAAATTAATTAAATACTTAACACCACTTTGTATTTCAACCCTGCTCCTGCATCAGCTGAAGACCAGTAGCAAATTTCTTCTGGCCAAAGGAGTTCTCTGTCAGTATAAAACTGAACAGAAATCTGCCCTTCAGCTGGTTTTTAACCATTAACATCAATGTACTAGAAAGCTCACAGGAACAGGGCCAAGCTATGGAATGGTCAGTTCTTTAAAGAACCAAAGTCACTCTCCAGCAATGCACTTGATGCTACACAGATGATCTCCATCAGAGATGGAACCTTGTCAGAACCACAAGGAGGATCAGAAAATTCAGCTGCTGCTTCTCCGTAGATGTAAGAAGATAGAAACTAGAAGGCTCTAACTCACTTCTTAAACATAATTACTGTGTATAGGAAGGTCAAGAGGATTCCTTACCTAACCAGATTTAGCATCATTGTCTCAATACTCGCTTGCCCAAGATGTTCTGAGCTCCCTTCCGTGTGATTGTCGAGCAAATTCTTCATTATAGCAATGGTCTGCTCTACAAATTGTGTGTTGGTGTCAGTTAACAAAACCTACAGCAAGAAAATTCCTGGTCTTAATTCTTTAAACACAAAACCAAAAAGAGGGTATAATATACTGGAGCATTTCATGGACAAGCACTTTTCTAGTTATCATCAAGTCAAAAGAATTCCCACGCATTCCAGATTCAATATATCAATACTGCAGCCATAAGGATTCTGCAAACATTCTCACAGATTCTGTACCCAAGAGTTCACTAAGAAGTCAAGGATGTTTTCAGCAGTTTAATGTTAAATACAGCCTGGACTCACACACAGTGCTCATTACCATGTGCTGTGACGGTCACACTGCTCACAGGGGGTTTGTACAGAACGAACAGGGACCCATCTCAGTCACCGAGGTGAAAGACACAACGGACAAAAACAAGAATATATCACCCCTTTACCTGTCCTTGGGAATCAAAGAACTTGCTGATGGTATTCTTCAGTTTGTTAAAGAGCATTGGATAGAGCGCTGGGCTCAGCTCCAGGCCCACCAGATCCTTGATGTTGGTGCGGATCTGCAGTCCCACTTTCTCGTGGTTGCAGACCATGAGGGTCAGGAGCCGGTCGATGAACTTGCTGACGGGCGTCTCCACGCTGCCCTCGGTGGACACCATGGAGACCATGGAGCCCTTGCGCTCGCTGACGGGGCCCATGGGGGGGCTGTAGGTGGCCAGCCCGGCGTTGCTGCGGTGCTGCAGGCACACCCCGCCCAGGGCGCACAGGAAGCCCGTCATGTTGATCCACTCCTGCAGGGAGTCCGTGTCCGACAGGTCGATGGAGCCGCCCCCGCTGACGTGGGACATCCGCCTCTTCACAATCGTCTTGTGGAGGCTCTCAGTGACCTGCAACAGAGGGGCTGGTGCTCAAACCTTACCACTAAACACACGGCAGAGACCACAAGGGCTCTGTAACACATCCTGCAGTTCACAATTCCAGGCCCAAAAATTCACCTTTGACAGTGCTCATCTTTCACAGTGTTCACCTTTTGGTGACAGTGGGAACAGAAATCTGAACAGAGGCTGTTTGCAGGGAGGTTGAGAAGCAAGGCTAGAGAGGGCTGAAGACAGTTGCCAGTCAACCCTTGCTCTGCCACCAGGATAAAGCACATTTAAATCATGGCAGCCAGTGGCTTGTTTAAAAACTTCCAGTGAAAGGGATTTCAGAGTTTCTCTAGCAGTATTCCACAGTTTTCCCTACTCTTTGTTTCAACTTATTTTTAATTTTTAAGCTCAGTTTCATTCTCCTCCACAGCAATTTAAGTCAAATTACTTCTTGGTCTCTTAGCAAACGAAGCAGACAACTGATTAGCATTAATTTTCTGGAATACTTTCATGGAGTTTCAGTCTGCCTAGAAAACTAATTTTCTAGATTAAAATTCAGATTCCTTAAAATATATAAGCTTAAAGAGCTACTTTGAATTTCTACAGGTCGAACCTATGGAAAAGTTCATAGTCACCTGCCCATCTTCCATTTTGGTCTTTGGATAGTTAAGGATTAGTTTTGTAGCTTGTTCCCATTTTGCATGTGTATCCTCCCAGGCCTGAAAGAAGATATATCAAGATTTAATTTCAAAACTACTAGTGGCAATATGCATGCAAGGAGTGTATGGACTGAGAAGAAAGTTCACCTCTGTGTTGCCTGCAGTTGGGTGCTCGATGCGTCTCAGTAACGCCATCACTCTCTTCTGAAGAGCTGCTCTCCCTACAAAGGGCACAGAACAGTTTTTTGAAAACCCACCCACATCAAATTTGTGATGCTTGAAAGCAATTATTGAACTAAGAGGAACGCATCCCCTTAAAGAGTTTAGAAAAGGCAGCTTCTTGTTACACTGCAAAATCCTCATGAACTCCGTCACCCAAATTCTTTACACTTTCTAGCAATTCTAGAAACTGAGATATTTCAGGAAAAGCCAGAGCAGAATCAAATCCAGAATCTCAACCTGCTCAAAGAACTCAAACACAAGGAACAGTCTTATCATCCAGGTAGAAAGGTGTTTAAGTGATTCACGATCCTTACCTGTTGACATCATGTTGCTAACAGATGCAAACTCCATGAAAGTGTTGTAGTTTGGTAGAAAATTATGCACAGAGACTTCATCCACCCCACACCTGATGTCGGCCTCCTCGCAGAGGTGGCGGAAGCAGGACATGGCCACAAGCACTGCCTCGATATCTGGGCTCCACAGAAACATGTATAAGGCCACCTCCAGTTTGGTTTGGGCCTGGCGACAGATCGGTGTCCCGCTGCATCCCGCCGCGCTTTCCTTGGGAGACACAGAATTCCCCGTTTGGGAACACTGCTGATTAACAGGGCACCTTCATTACAGTTCAGCCTTAGCCAGACTGGGCTTAAAACTGTATTTACGGCAGTAAGAACAAGCAATCCTTAACAGGAGCAGAGCTCTTATTTGCTGCCACAAGGGATGCTGTGTGCACTCCTAAGAAGAACGTATTCACCAACATTTTAACTTTAAAAGGTGTGACTTTGTAAAGTCTGAAACATCATTATTAACCAGCATATTAAATACATACATTATTTAGGATACAGGTGTCTTCTCCTCCTTAGAAATAATTAATTTTATTTTTTAAAATTACTCTCAAAGTAATTTAATTTCTACTTGCACATAGGGTTTTTTTCCCAAGTGTTAAAATTAATTATTATCATGTATTACTTACCATGGAAGAATTCCCTTTCCCTTTCCTGAGGGTAGCTCCTGGTGCACAGCGTATCATTTCTTCGTGGTCAAGAGAAATTTGGCTAGTTCCACTTCCAGAGACATCATAAAGGAAGAGGAAGTGGCAGGAACTCCTATCTGACTGCTGTGAAGTGGGGGAAGAAAAACAATATATTTAAAATGCGCAAAAAGGATAGAATTGAGGAAGGTAAAAAGATCCTCAACATTTACACAGTGCTTTTCCCACTGCTGCTGTCAGGGCTTTATAAAGTTACCCACATTAATGGTATCTTAGAATAGCATTTCCCTCAAGAAATACACTATTTGATATTTTAAGATTATCAGAAAAAAGCAAATCAGAATTCTGAGTCTCAGAGGGACCTGAGATCCAAAAGGAAACTTTTATTTCATCCATGTAGGTCTATATTTTGCCATAACTACTTTCGCTTTTTCTCACCTTGGGGACTAGTTCCCTTTGTGTTAGGGCATAATACATAGGTTTCTGAGAAACATACATCTTGCAGGCATTAAAAACAACCTATATAGCTAATTTAAAAAAGAAAATAAAAATCCCAAACCTAACCGTACTTAACTTTTCTGACTGAGGTGCCTCACAAAGCAGAGAACAGAAAGTGTAGGTGCAGCTATTAAATTTCTTCCAATCATAAGAACAACGTGGTAACTAAAGGAAGTGACAAAGCAGAGAACAATGTGTGCTGATGATCCTAACGGAGATGGTAACCTTCACTTACTTTGTTCTTCAGAAGAAATTTATTCCTACAGATGAGAATCTCTCGCAGCCACTTGAGGATCTCCGTGCTGCTCAGCATCTGATGGCTCGTGAGCTTCTTGCAGATATAAAAAAGCATTTGTGAACTGCAGCAAAATGAAGTGCAGCGTTAGCCTCACGCTGCGGGACCGCCGGGGGTGCAGATACCACCCTACGCTTCACACAGAAATGGGCAGTCAGCATGAACACCCTACGCAGTACCAACATCGCCTTGGAGAACGTACAGAGAGATCAGAGGGTGCACTGGAAATGCCAAGCTCCCCTGGGGCCCTGCCCACCCCCAGCTGGCCTGCTCCGCTCCCTGAGGCAGTGAAGCGAGTGGGGGCCTGGCACAGCCCGCACTGGGGGCTGTGGGTCGGGGTCTGCAGCTCTCCCCAGACAGATACAGCACAGACAGCGGCAGTACAAGGTTACCTACACTGCTCTGACAACGTCTCAACTCTGCTCTGGAAGGAACACATCTAGGGATGTTCCTTCTTCATATCCATTCAGGCCTCACACTCTCTGTTAAAACTGCCAAAGGGTCCAAATTAGTGTCAATTGTAATGGGTTTTTCCCCCAGCCCGAACAGAGCACAAACTCATTGCTACTGCTACCAATTACAGCCCTGGCTGTCAGCTCCTGCCTGTCGAGGGGGCTCAGCCCAGGCTTCCTCCTTCTCCACCAAACATCAGCGCCAATTCACAGTAAAGCACCAAATACTATTGTTTTGATTATTTAGCTCATGCAATTCTTAGAATTCCGAGCTTACAGATTCCTATGTTTTAGTTTAGCATTTTGTATAATTTAGACTTTTTTGGAACTTCATTTCCTTTCATATTCTCCAAGAAATCAACTACAACAGCTGCTGTGAACTTATGAAGGCAAGACAATTTTAATGAACTAAATTTCTTCATAAATACACAGGAAAGACCAATGGAGTTGCAGGTCAGGCCAAGCTATCACCTTCTTTATGTCAGGGCTTCAGAGTCAAGATTAGCAAATCCACACTTCTGGAACTGCTCAGCATTAACTCCCCTTAGTCCCAAAAGGATGAAATAGAATTTATAAAGTAGGAATCATCTGAATGAGGGGGAAAATCTCTAACTTTTCAAACTAATAATCATTTCCACACCTTAACACCTACTGAAGAGTGTCATTAAGGGAGCCAGCAAAATGTTTGTTGTATTTTTATTAAATTTGTATAGTGTAAGGAAGATACAACTTCTCTGTGAATACACATGACAGTTCTGACTGCAGATTCCTGCTGTTGTTGCAAAGCTTTCCCAAAAGCTGTTTAAAAGGAGAAGACAAATCATAACAGCTATTTCTCTCATTTATAAAAGTTAATTTACATACCTGATTTCCCAGAATGTTTCTATAGGAGCATCAGGATTCCACAAGTCAATGCTGTCCAACTGGTGCAGAACCAGCAAGGCCTAAAGTCAAACCAAAGAGCCTTGCTTAAAGACAGCAGTTTACAGAGTGCACGAGCACAGGCAGAGAAATAGGTGCAGGCACATATCCATTACATTGTTTCAACCATAAGATGGAAAAAGCATTACAGAAGGATTATACAGAAGAACAAGAGTTCATTGTTAGTCCACGTCAGAAGTCTTTCATTTTACTCTTTATCCCACATTGGTACTCCAAACCCAGAGGTCTTCCCTTGTACTTCCATACAAAGCTACCCTAGACACACAGACACAGTGTTTTTAAAAGACAGGTTTGGGCTTTAACATCAACATGCAGCTGTGACGCCCCAGGGCCTGCCCCAGTGCTCACCTCCATGGCCTCCTGGGCTATGTCTGGCATGCTGGACTGGGGCACCAGCTGGACCAGGCCTGTGATCAGCTCTGCCGTGCTGCCCTGGGTCTCAGGGCCCTGCTTCCTGGGATTCTGAACGGCAACAAGGGAAGCAAATTTAAGCCGGAAAACTTTTCAATGCCTGCCCACATTACTGACTGCTACAGCAGCATTCCTCTGGTTGAACCAGGTGGATTTCAGGATCTTTAGGAGAATCTGTCATTTTATTTTTAATCCATGGATACCCCTTGCATGTCACGTCTTTGATAGAACCGAAATATTTTTAAATTAAACAATGACAGACCCGAGAAAATGAAATATCTAAGACCGTATGTCTTTCTATTCATTGAAATGATGACTAATTTCCAACCCCCTTATTTTAATTTTCTTCTATTCCCCTGTCCCTCCCCCATCTTCCCCTTCAGAGTCACAGAACTTTATGCTCCTTCTCACTGTGTTGCTCTGATTCTATAAAATATATCAGTTTCTTTTTTGTTCTTTTTCCTTTAAAAGCACAGGAGCATCATAACCAGAGTCAAGGACGAGTAGGACGTGTCCTAGATGCCAGGTGTATGTTTTTAATCTTTATTCATTTAGCAGCTTCAAAAGTAAACTGCGCTACAAATGAACAGTGTGAGAGAGGGAGATACTTACACACAGCAAAAGCTTGGGATCTGCATGGATCAGTTTTACCAAGGACAACAGCAGGAACTTGTAGCTTCTGGTTTCCAAATCAGTAGGTTTTTCTTTAAACTTAAGGCTTGTCATTTTCTCCTTAAATGTAAGACTCTGATGGAAGGAAAACAAATCACAGTCCTTGTCAGGAAGGTGGTCAAATATAAGAGTTACAATTAAACACCTTATGAGATGTATTGCTTTTATAATCTATAACTCAAGACGAAGTTTAAAAGTATACAAAATTCAAGTACAGTTGCACAGCCTTCTACTTCAAAATCCCCTCTCCCACAGGCAATCACTTCAACGAACCTTTCAAGTTCCCATCAGAGTTGTTTCAGTGAGCTGTATGTGGACATAAAAGTTTTTGCGTAAGAAACTATGGCAGAAGAATAGTGGAAAAAAGGACCAAAAACAACCACAGGCCATTTCTCTGGTCTGAGACAGAAACAAAAATAAATGTTGCCAACTCATCCTGAGTATCTGAGAGAGAAGGGAATTTTTTCTAAAGGCAAAACATTCTCTTTATTGGTCCCGGCCTGGATGCTTGTGTATTCACCTTAAATGATGTCTGGAAAATGAACCTTTTCATTTTAAAAGGCACACAGACCATTGCTTAAACAAAAAAATAATCTGCCTTCACCTGAAAAACCAGTGAACTACTTCTGTACCAGTCCCTCCCCTGTGAACTGGAGGTCAGGTCCCCAGTATGTTCAAAGACAGAGGATTTTCAGCACTCAGTAAGTTTTCGTAATTTAGACTTTCAATAATTTTAACCCTCTATCAGCAGGGACTAAATCAGTATTTTTGCTTCCAGCTACCACATGAGTCACAAGACAGTCACTGGGACAAAAGAACTGCCATTGTGGATATTCAACACAAGACAGAAACTCAGCTTTTTAAGCTGTCTTGTTTGGTTTATTTGTAAAGACCTCAAACAATAACATGAACTTGGTTTTAATTTTTGCTATCTTACAAGTTTTGAACAAAAGGAAAGCCTAGCATGAAATTATCTTCAGGGTAACTGAGGAGGTACCACACTGTGTAATTAAATTCTACAAGAAACCTATTTCACCGATTAGTTACTGTGCAAATACATGGAATAAGACCTACCACATAAAGCATCTAATCAAGGAATTGATGGCACAGTGGCAGAGGTGACTAGTTCTGTGCTAAATCTCCATTGGCTACAGTCAAGGATTTCTCAGAAAAGGCACATGGCAAAAGCCAATTCGTTTCTGTGAAGCAACTTACTGACTTCACACAATCCAAACTGAAGATTATCAATAACCAGAGCCAGGGCCATAAGTGCCTCTGCCAACGCCCCCGGGGGCCAGACAGCGTCTGCACAGACAGTGTCTGCACAGACAGCCAGCCTCGAACAAGGACAAGCGCGGAGGAGTCCAGGTGGAAACTGGAACTGTTCTGAGAGCAGGCAGGTTGCAGAGGAGCAGCGTGCTGGGCAGGGCGCAGGGACAGCGTGGCTCTCCTGGGCAGGAGCTCCGCTGGCAGCACAGGGGCCCTGAGCCCCGCCCTGCGGTAACTATGCACAGAAAAGTCAGCGCCAGGAAGGGCTTTTCTGCGGTAGTTACGGGTCATACTTACGGCAGCAGAGGCCCAGTGCCATGCAAAGCAGGGGCTGGCGGGCGTCTGAGCACGGCGGGGCAGCAGCCAGCCAGAGGGAAAGTGAGAAGCAGAAGACAAAGCACCACCAGTCAGAGCAGGGGTATTGTCAGGGTAACTATTCTCCAACACACGAATATATACAGGTGAAAAGCAAGTTAAACACGGTGTAGTTTTCAACCAAAAGCATTTTGGTCATTTGCTCTCATATGAGAAGCCCAACAGGAGTGTTCTTGTGTCTCATTTCAGGCCTTCTAAACCAAGCTACCAAGACCACCTGCCACAGCAGAAGTGTCCTCATGGAACGTTCAGAAGAAGAATGCAGCAACACAGCTGCCTGTGGACTTACTCAAAGAATTTGGATGAACTACAAATCTCAATTTACTCAAGACTTTTTCCAAGACAGCCAAGAATATTGACTTTATTTCATCATGCTTCAAAAATCTTTTACTTTATTGCTGTCACCAAGACCAAACAGTCAGCTTGCTCAACAGAAAGCAAGACAAATGAAGACCTACTCATGCCAATCGTGGTAAAAGCATTGCAGTTTTCAGCAATTATCTTTACATACAGAATGCTTTTGTTTTTCAGATTAAGCAAGAATGGATGTGTTACCCTGCTATTCACACAGCCAGAAAGCTTAAAATGGACAGTTAGCCACAGACAACAGAAGAAATACTTCTACATTGCCAGTTTAAAAGCAGCAGGAATCTGGAGAAACATTGAACCAGAAACAGTCAGTCCCCTGCAGGGTCACAGAGCCCATGTGGCTCTCTGCTGCTTTGTGTATCACAGCGTTCTTCCCCCTCCAGTGTGCAGTGTAAGCCAATGGCTGTGAGGGCTGGGCTGGAGCCAGGACAGGGAGGGGAGCTGCGGCAGCCCCGGCAGCTTACCGGGGTCATGCGGATGGCGGGGTGGGCCCCGCAGCCCTGGATGGCCTTGTGCAGGGTCTCGCTGAACATGCTGCGCAGCTCCACCGAGTGGCAATACACCGCGTCGATCCGGGGCCACCAGTCCAGCGCCGACTGCAGGGGGACAGCCAGGCTCATTACACTGCTGCTCAGCACCCACCCACGCCTGCTCTACACCCCCTCACCTCACCCAGGCTGTCCCTCACACCCGTGGGACAGCTCTATCGACACGTCTGCATTCTCAGCGTAAAACTCCTACACAAACGACTTGCAACAGAAGTGCTAATTCCAACTTGGCTGCTCACTACATCACTCTTCTACCTGAACAAACTGAAACCAGAAGTGCAGAAGGGTGTGATAGATGAACAACTGCACAAACTTTCAAAATATTTTCATCTCTCAGCACTTACTCCCATTTCACACTACTTAAATCCCTGAAGAAAACCACGAGCCCAGCTCTACCCCAGGTCACAGACTGCAAGTAGCAGAAGGTGATACAATTGTGCATGTCCTGAGAGTGGTTTTCAGGTATCAATATTTATCATAAAACCACAGACCGTGAGATTCATTTGTCATCCTACATCAGAGGGACATCTCTGTACTGAAATTTATAGATGTTATACTGGAACCTGGGCTCTCACACTGGAATCCAGGGGTGGGAAGCATGAACAGATTCACAAGCTCTTCCTTATTAGCAAGCAACTCCTGCTGCATGGACATGAGCAACAAGATTTGGTCTACTACCCAAACTCCATTTACTAAGCAGATATTGATCTGAATAGAAGCCCCAGATCCCTGGGCTGATGAAACACTGCCAGAACTTACATTTGTAATAATTCGGTGGAGCGAATTTACCAACACATAATGAAATGTTGATGGGGAATTCTGTGCCAAGCAGATCTACAATAAAAATACATAAAAGCCACTTAGGAACATCTTTGTCTTTGCCATCTTTCTTATCACACTGAATAACATCTTGAAGCCTTTTTATTAAATTGACAAAGCTGTCAAATCTGAACAAGGGAAGCCTAATCAGCTGAGAAAAGTTTTACAATAACATGTAGGGATTTATTACTAAGGGATATTTATACAGCTGAACTCATTTACGAGCTTCCAGCTGCTGTTAGCACAGCTTTTATAACTGACAGGTCGTCAATGGCATGCAGAGAATGACTTACCAGTAAGTGCTGTTCTCACCTTAAAGTGTTGGTTGTTGTGAGGATTTATGCGGAAGCAGGAAACCAAGCAGTCAATCATCAGGTCTACATCTGCATTCTGATTGCCTCTTGAGAAAGGTTTGCTTGGGTTAAACAGCAGGTTCTATTTATTTCAGAAAAATGCAAACATGTAAATCAGATACCAAGATTATTCCTGTCTACTTTCAATATAAAACTTTCCAGTGAAAAACACTGGTAATCAACTAAGGAGAAATTCAAAGTTTATTTCAGTATTTTAAAACTCAAATTTCTCATTGCAATTAGGAAACAGACATTTTTACCTTAAGATCTAGTACCATGGACTGCACCAGCAGGAAAATGACAGAATTATCTTCCCAGTTGATGTAGGTGGATGCTTTGCACAGTTTAACACAAGCAATAGCAGCACTTTCAGTCAGCTGCCTGCTCCCACTGTGGCCTGCAAGGGCCTTCCTGAGATTGTCCAGGAACAGCTTCTGCAGAATTCAAACCAGGAACAGTTATAACCAGATACTGGGATGGCAAGAAACAACTTGATGCAGCCCGCTGGGGCAATTCTGTATTTATTGAAGCCATTCTCTTTGGTGGATCTGGGGCAATCAGACTGGCACAAACAGGGGTGGCTGTTGGCTCTCAGCCACACCAAACTCGACGCGTGCTGCAGGTGCAGCAGTCCTCAAGCACAGAGCAGGTCCCAGAACTCCTCAGCACAGCCCACCACAAGCAAGGCTCAGTTTGCTGCTGCTGGAGGCAGAGGAAGTGACAGCACAGAGAGTCAGATCTCCAAGGAGGTGGAAAAGTTCTGAAATAACACTGTTTGGGACATACTATCTGTATGAATTACCAACAGTGAAAGAAGATATGTAAGGTGAGAACTCCAAAGGGGTGCATAAATTTACATATGGAACTGCAATGTGCTCTTTAGGCAGGAAAGACAAAACTAAATATATCTGAAATACAGAATCAGCAAAAGCAAGCATCCTCCAGAAACCAGAGCCAGAATTCAGCTGCTTGTCTCACCTTGTTCATTTTAGTCTCCTCTACCACATCCTTTGCTATATCTTGGATTATCTCTGGACACAGGACCAGGAGGATGATCTGCAGTGGCCACACTGCTGCTTTACGCTTTGTGCTTTCAGCAAAGCCATCCACCAAGTCAAACAACTTCTCAGCACAATCTGCATAAAACAGAAGCCCAAGTTCAATACCAGTTTTAATTACAGAGATAAAGAATAGGCATAAAAGAGCAGTTGCACCTACACAGAAGAAAGGTTCTGTTTTGCACATTACTGGCATACTACTGGGGATAACATGGTCTCAACCCAGTCAAAGACATGGTTTATCTGAAAATATAAATTTTCCTCTCTTTGTCACTAGAGACAAAATAAAGGTGATGTGCTCTAAGTTTTTATCCTGTATGAAGATGACAAATATACATTCAAAGAGTCTCCATCTTTTGGGTTTTATTTCTTTGTGTTGTGAAGTACAATATTAATCGCTAACAGGGGAGTCAGGAAAGAAGAGATGGCAACATAACCTTACCTGCCCTGACACAGGTGACAGAAATGTGCTTATTTGCACGCCGCACAAGGAGCAAAGAGGGTACAAAATGCAAGTGAATGCATTTTGGGGATGTCTGAGAGACCAGCCTTTGAACACTGTCATGTGTTATGCCTTACCAGCCATGTCAGTCTGGGGTGTTTGGTACAGCTTTGTGAATTCATCAGGATAGTTTTCCACCCAGTTCCAAAATGCCTGCAGATAATGCAAAACACCTTTACACTCCAGAGCTTCCAAACAGTTTTTCTGAATTATGTATTTAAATGAAGTGATATTTCATTCTTAATTCTAATCACACTAAATTTCTTACAAAACATAGTTGTATCAAAGGGAGGCAACCACTTTTATTTTACAGTAAATCACTGAATTGCAACTATTCCTAAACTAGAGGAAGTCTGAAAATAAGCAATGAAAAAGAAGCATTGAAACTCTTACCTTTTCCAGGCTGTTGATAACAGCTAACTGAGCTACTTTCTTAAGGGCTTTAAACTTGAATACAGTCTCTGTAAAGATAAAACATTTCTGCACTTAGAACAGAAACTTGGATCTAAAAAGCAACACAGGTTATAAAGGACATTTGAAGTGCAAAGCAGTTTTCAAACCCATATTTTTATGCTACTTAACTATTTCAAAATATTTTGGTAAGTATATGACTGTTTGGAGTAAAACTGGGCAATAAAAGATATATCAATTGCACTGTCATCTCTGACTAACCAGTTTGAAATAGAAGTATTTCAAAACACAAGCTCAAATCATACCTTGCAAGAGTCGCTTGAGTTTGGAACAATCCACACTGATGTACTGTAAAAGTTCAATATCATGAACATCAGCATTATCTTCTGAGCAAACAGTCAGTTCCTGCAATCTAAAAATAAGCAAAGTAAATCCATCATATCATGTCAGACAGGTATGAACACACCTGTGATTCTACACATTTCAATAGCAGGGAACATTCTGTGATCTCCTCAAACTACTATCTCCTCAGATAAACTCTTCCAGGTTTAGAAATAAAAGATGGATCTTGCATGATTAAGAGTTAATATTATGGTCTTATTACAGCCTCATACTGAAAACTGAGCCAGAAATACCAGTGGTGAGCCTTACAAAACACCAATACCTTCTGGTGTTTGTGCCCAAGATTTGTCTAAATCCTTCCGTTACCCACCCAACTGCAGCAGTAACTCTGTCATGTTTTCAACTAAACATTAGATTAATGGCATCATGACACCTTTAGGCTACTGCTCCTTAGCAGCAAGTCCTGCCCCAGCCAAGTTCTCAGAGTAAAGCAGAGAGCAATGGTACTTGGTGTCACTGCACTGAGCTGCAGCCATTCTTGGTCCACACTCCTCTGGACCGAGCAGGCAGGATGAAGTGTAATCACACCAGAGTAAACACAATGGCGCCTTTTCACACTTGTGTATCAGATAATTTAGTCAACACCTCACAGACACCAGGCCACTAACAGCTACAGCCTATGTTCCCACAAACTCAGACCCCACGGCTCGTTCCAGAGCTACAGATGTGTTTCAGACGTGGGATGTGATTTCTAGTACTAGACACAAAAGCAGTTCTTCAGTTTTTCAACGCCAGGGAAACTTAACAGCCCTCACTGGGAATGGGAAGGTCCCCACTGCTGTGCTTTTCATGCCAAAACTCCCCCAGCTGCTGTGCAAGGCCCAGAAATATTCCTAAACAGGAAACCCAGGTCAGAGATCAGCAGTGCTGCCTGGCGGAGTGACCCCTGAGGAGACCAGAGCGCTGGTCAAACATTTAACTCTCACTGTGCAAGCCTTCTGAAGGGAAAAACAGCCTAGGGGAAAGCTCTCTGGTCTGGCTCAAAGGGATGTATGGAGGGCTCTGGAGCTTGGGAACAAACCATGCTACAAATACATACAGATCCATGGACTAGATTCAAAGACTCAAAAAATTTTAACTGAAAAATACTTCCTATAAAGGGAGCAAAAGAAATCGTTTCCACTTCCATAAGCAACAAAACACAATCAACCTATTGAGTAAAACCACATCCTTCATGCTAGCTGCCAAGCCTATCTTGAAATAAAAGTTACTAAAGGCTCTGTAAAAACTTTGAAAACACCTTGGAATTAAAATTAATCACTTTAGCGATTTCTAAAATGCAAATATTTTCCAAGGAAATAGATAAATATATAAGGAAAATATAAATCTTTGTTTCAATTAAATTGGCTCACTCTCTGCTACGGGACCACATAAGGCTGCCCAAGCTCCACTTCTAGTACAGGATGATCTCAGCCGTTATACTGCGTGACAAGAGCTAAGCTGCTTCAAGCACCTTTCAAGAAACATCAAAGTATTTCAGGAATAAAAAGCTTAACACCACTCCAGTGGACTGACAAATGCTGAAGCATCAGAAGGATCTGGAACAGGGCAAAACCAGCATAGAATAGATGGAAATTTTGTGCTTGTCCCCCTTCTCACTTAGAAAAGCAGAAAACCCAGTTATTTGTACAGTAAATGTGCTGTGAAACTCAAGTCAGTCAGAAGACAAATGGGTCTCTTCCTGCAAGTAACAAACAGCCCAGCTGTTTGTCCCCTTCAGGCATAAGACAGATTTAACATAAAAGCCTCCTAGCTGGAAAAATTAGACAGGAAAACAGTCTGGGGGCTCCAGCAGAGCTGTGGACAATCTCCAATTTTCATTCTAAATTTGTAAGTAAAGGGATACAACCCATTAGCTTCAGCATCCTTTTACTTCCAAGACACCTTGCGCCCAGAAGAACTTTCTCAACTTACTCAGCTGAATTATTTTCATTCATTATTTTCACTCGTACTTTTGAGAGCAGATCAAAAAAGCAGTAACTGCAGTGCACAGGAAGCATGCCAGCAGTAACCCAGGGCGGGCATGGAACAGGTTCAGTTTGACACCTGGAACCCAAGGGAATGCTGAGAGGCTGAGGAGTCCCACTCTGGAAGGATCTCGTTAGCCAGCATTTGGCAGTCCCTGGACAGGAAGGCGCCGGGCAGGGCGCAGGAGCTGCTCTCAGCCCCGTACCTGGTGGAGATGCGGCTGAAGACGGCGTTGAAGTTGTTGCAGCTGAGGGAGAAGAGCACCCCCGAGGCGGAGCTGCGCAGCTCGGCCGCGTGCTGGTTCCCCTCGCGGTACGTGTGGATGAAGTGGCAGATCTCTGGCAGCAGCTGCTTCACCAGCATGGTCTCGTCCAGCCGCATGGTGTCCTTGGGTTGCTAAAAATAAACAACTGGTTTACTAAATTCTGGTTTGGAGGCAAAAAACTGGAGCATCTGCCACGAGCAGGCCCAGGGCCTGGACCTGCCCTTCGGAGCTGCCGCAGGCTCCCCCGCCCACG
>VZRE01013786.1:165865-176536 GCA_013396775.1 Cephalopterus ornatus | reverse complement strand
GCCCCCAAACCACCCCACGCTCCCAGCTGAGCCTCCAAAACAGGTAGGACACGAGGCTGATCAACATCACCAAGTATCAAGCAAAACATCCAACTGGTTTTTGAAGTACAACACACGTTGTTCTGATGAAGGCACCCTGAAAGCTGTTCTGTGTCAGGGATCAGCAGAGCATGAAGGCTAAAGGGCAAACACCCGCCCCCATACCTCTTCTGGGTAAGATCTTGGTCACTACATTTTGACAGCAAGTATTTCATACTAAAAAATGAACCAAAAAAGAGGTGCTTCTCCCTGGTTCTTGCTGGGGGGTCCTCTATATGAGTCAAAAATGGCTTAACTTCCCTGCAAAAGAAAAATCTAATTTTTGCCAGTGTGCACAGCGTGAGACATAAGGAAACTATTTAGAAAAGAATTCAAAGTGAAACTTTGCTCTACTAAGAGCAAGTTTTAACAGAAGGGTCAGCATTAAAGCTCTCTAAAATTCTACCAATGAATTTTCCATAGGGAATTGGGAAGTTTCAGAGACTCCCACTTAGTTGACCTGAGTCCTGTTGCCATGAGAACTTGATGAAACATTGAGCAAGAAATACATCTGAAGATACCACAGAACACAACACGCTTCGTACAGAGCTCTGGCTCATTCTTACTTAACATATTCTGCCTCAAACCACTCTCATTTGAACTAACAGAGCAAGAAATATTCAGCACAAATTCAGGCTGTTTAAATACCATTAACTATCAGGAAAACCACTAATGTAACAATACAAATAGAAGAAATATTTAAAAATAATCAATTTCTGAAGTTAAAACAGGTTTCTTTGACTCACTGCATCAAAGACAAAAAGTGCCAAAAGAGGTGTTTACCACAGCTGGAAATTATTCTGGAAAATGTATTTACCTGGACCTTTTGTGATTTTAGAAGATCCCACAACTATTCAGACTGGTTTAGCACCAGAAGATGTGCCGCTTGACAGATCTAACCATGGTAAGTCATTACCTCACACAGAAAGAACCTTCAAAAACTGTTGCAGGGAAACAGCAAAGAGCTCAGACGATTTCGGGACATTCACCCAGGAACACAGCTTTCAAAAGCTGTCGGAGGGATAAAGCCCTGCCAGCCCTGCTCCCAGAGCAGTGTGGCTCTGCAGCCCCAGCCCCGCTCCCAGCCCAGAGGGGACAGCAGAGTGCCTCACACAGCGCCCCTGACACTCGGGCACAGCAGCTCCTGGCATCCAGGAGACACTGCAAAGGTCATCTGCACAGCAGTGGCAGCACAGCGTCTGCTGCATAGAAAAGTACATGGAAAATGACTTCAACAGGTGAAAGTTTCAAGAAATGTAAAGAAAACTCAGCACTGTCTGCAGAGAACTCAGCAGCACGAAACCGAAATACTTGTACTGAATTATCTGCTACTTTGAACATGATTTACCGTCCCGTTACTTTTCCTGTTTAAACGGCGGGAAAAAATGTTTTGATGTATCTGTTCAGAAAATACTGAGCAGAACATGCCACAAGCATTCAAAACCTACAAAAATCTAGTGAAGCTTCATAGCCACCTCTAATCCTCGGTTTGGGTTTGTGTCTCCCCTTCCTCCAGTTCACACATGACTGAGTAGAGTTGTCCAGTTGTCTGCAATTCCTTTTATCAAGTCATTAAACCAAAACCCATTATTTATAACACTACAAATTTGTTGAGTGGTGGAACTGGCAACATCAAAAGTTTACTTGAGTCTATTTAGCTGAAAAAGTGTCACTAATTTTAAGCAATAAAAAGCACCCTCCAAATCTTTAATGTATCAATTATGTCAACTACACATATTTATAGGAGCTTTACTATTTTTTAAATGGCATTAATCCTACTTTGCCATAGATCTGATCAGTTTTAACATTAGTACCAGTAATAACAGATACTCAAGCATTTGACTTGTACTCTCCAACCCATTTGATTCCAACTTAGCAATTGCTTATGCAAGCCTACTCACCCCTGCCAGACATTTTTCCAGTGTATCCAAGATAATCAGCTGAGATAGATATAAATTCTTTTCAGCGGTTTCTCCAAATATTCTCTAGAAGTAGAAAGGATATGGATTCATCTGAGACACAGAAATTTGACTTGCGATGCACTGAAGTAGCAAAGTGGCCCAGTAAGCTATGGCTCCTTTACTGCTCTGCTTGTGAGTTTAGAAATAAAGGCAGCAATAATCAGCTAAAACAGGAATTAAAACCTTATCACTAAAATATCTGTCCAGCCTGCAATGCCAAATGCAATAAGGAACAAAGAGTCCCCGTAAGGTAAGGCTGGAGGCAGCCCCTCGCCTCCACCAGGCCCAGCAGCTGCTCAGAAACCAGGTTACACCTTCTCAGAACCTGCTTTGGTATCGATTCCCAGGACTCTTCTCCAATTATGTATTTCACCGCAAACAGCTTAATAGAAGGGATGTTGCAACAAATGCCTATCAGCAAGCTTATTACTGTTGAAAAATTTCACACAGACCACAGGGAATAAACCCACAAGACCCTCCCAAAAGATGCCCTGCTCAGACACAGAGGGAAGGCAGAACTCCGCTGGGTGTTGGAGTTCACACCCAGTCCTGCTGCCAAGAACAGAGCTTGGGTCCAGCAATAATGGAACAGCAAAGAAAGCAGAAAAGATTCAGCCAGAAATACATGGGTACAACTGCCTACAGACAGCACACTTGTTGGAGTCACCCAGAGGAGCTATATTTCCCACCATGGGAGGGTTGGTCACCCAAGTCCAGTTTCACCTCAAGACTCTTTTTCAAACCAAGACCATTATGACAGTCTCTTGGACTGGTTTGCTTCAGCTGCAGAAATCCTTCCAAGATATTGCTGAGTGACACAGAACCTCAGACTACCACACATAACAAACGTTCAGACTTGCTCCTCAGTGCAAATGGTGACTTTTTAATTGACACTTTCAGGTGGGTCTTTCCTCTCAGAAACTGTATCTCATACACAGAAACTTGTTTCAATTATACAGTTTTCTCATTTATCAGACACTCATCTTGCACATCAACACGTTCCTTCATGCCTGTAGAGTTTAATTAAAAGACACTCTCACTCCACAGGTATCTTTAAGCAGCTTAAAATTCCTACCAACAGGGCAACCTATTTCTCAGTCCTGCAGTTCCAGCAAATGCATATCTCTGTACAACTGACAGCCAAGGGCTCCCTCCAAACCATCTCTCTAAAACCATAAAAAGAACTGCCAGAGCTTGGCCAGTGGTGTTACCTGTTTGGGGAGACTCCACATGATCACAAATCACAAGCAACAATTTGAATGAATTTCAAGTAATTCTCTGCAGATTGCACAACACAAATAAATAGCAAACACTTGAAAAAAATCAGCAAACAATGCCAAATTAGAAAACTTACCATGTTATTAACATTTTTTAAGATAGTAGTGAGACCACTGATGACCAGGGAAAACTTGTACTTGGAAATGTTGATGAGACATTCCTTGTTGTGCTCCGTACTGACTTTGGTGTGGGTATTCTGCTGGCAAACCTTGATCGGAAGCTACAAGAGAAAACTGTTATAAGCTTTTTCAGAGCTTTAAAGATGAGTTAAAAATTTGTGACACACCAGAAATAACCTTGAAAAACATTCCACAAGAGACAACTGCAAACACGATATTTTGTTTTCTCTACATTCATCTTTCCATTAGTTACCTATAAAACAAAGTGCTGAAGTTCACCTGTTCCTTTCTCTGAATTGAAACTAAACTACTATTTTGTGATAAATTTTCTACAAACTGAATGTCACAGCAATCAAAAAGAACAGAAAAACATAAGACAGAATCCTAAGAAAAGATTGTTTATTTCAAAAATTAGCTCATTAAAGACGAAAAATCTCCAAGGCTAATACATGCAAGAAAAAAAAGGCACGTTGGGCCCTGAGAGGAGGCAAAACCCCAGGAGTTCCCAGAGCAGGCTGGAAGGCAGCAGCACAGCTCCACGTGTGCCCTGCTCTGGCACAGGACAGAACCGGCCCAGGGGCACCGCCGAGGCCCGGCAGGAACCAGCACTGCCCGTGCAGCCCCAGGCCGTGGGTAACACAGGGGTCCCCCCAAACACTCCAGGAGACACATCCCAGCTTCCAGGCACCTGTGAGCCCCATGGCACCTGTCCCTGCCCAGCACCCCGTGGTACAAACCACACCTGAAATGCATCTCTTCCAGGAAGGAGAAGATTCAGGGCGACTGCACAAGCCCGAGATGTTCCTCTTGTTGTGTGAACACTGGGCACTTCTTTTCCAGCTGTACCCAAATTCTTCAGGGGTCACAAACAAGTCACTTCCCAGGCACCCACCCACTGCCCCTGCCTGCTCAAATGCCATGAGAACACAACGCTTCTGAAAAACATCTCACTGAGGATTTGTAGAGTTTAAAAGCAAACAAATGCAGCAGCGTTTGTGCCGTTTGTATTTTAAAGTGTGACCCTGGAATTCTCTATTCATAGAAGCTTGAGTTGCTACTACAAGTTTTAACAAATTTTGACTACAACTGTGGCCAAACTTGTACTCTGAAAGACACCAACAGCTCAAAGGAAATGCCACAGTGTAGCATTTGTGCATTGGAAAGATTATCAGAGAGAGAAATTAGGAGAGGGTAAAAGAAGGATTCCAAGGAATTACAATCAGCTTTACAGCTGCAAAATGCTTAAGGAGCCACCTCCCAGGCTGGGGGCTCTGGGGAAGGTACCCTCCCCACTGCCACCAGCAGCCCCCAGCACTCTGCAAACACCTGACACCCCTGGCTTCGATGGGAGAAGCTGAAATGCCCATGTTCAAAATGCAAGATGAATCAAAGAACCCCAGCTTGGAACACTTTTGCTCAACAGTTTTGAGTGCATCTCCTGTGGCTGGGAAATGGGCCTCCACCACACTGATGCCCAGGGGGACTCCTCTCTGTCCAGGCTGAGCTGCGGTTGGGGTTTAAGTGCCCCCGGAGCACGGCAGGTCCCCAGGGGACGCGGGCTCTGGACACCCCAGGGCTCCGAGCGCTGCCTCCAGGAACACCCTGAGCCACGTTCCTCCAGGAGCAGGTCTGACACTCCTCACCTGCACCCCTCCCGCAGCACCAAGCTCCACAGGGCACTCCAGGTAACTTCCGCTGAGAGCATTCCCACTGCGATGATTTACAGCACAAGGCGCTCCCATGTGCTCATCTGAACCCCGGAAAAGCAGAAGAAACACCATTTATGACTCAAGCTTTGTTTTCACTGTCAGATGTTACAATACATTTTTGGAAGCCATTGGTGGATGATAGATATATATAATTTGAAATTTCACCATGACTAGTATTTTTTATTTGAATTTTCGAGTCTCTGTGCTGACAGCAGCGGCACAGCTCAATACCACTGAGTGCTAAAACACTTCAGAAGAGCCTCTCAAAGAAATTGTGTCATACATCTAGTTCTGTGTGCTCCCATGCCAGAGGAACATCACATTACACACTTCTGGAGCTTCCTGCCACAACAGCCACTACAACAAGGTCATCTAGAAGTAACACTGCTTTTTATACTATCTTTTAAAATAGGAAACTATATAAAAAGGAAATATTAACACTGTTATTTTGGGGTTTTTATTTCTCAGCTATTTCCTTTGTGCACTCTGACGCTGAAGCATTTTATTCCCTCTCACAGAAGGCAGTGCCAGTGCTGAGTGACCAAAGAGAAACTACTTCACTCCTCTACAAATACCCTGTAATCTAAACATTGGGGGGAAAAAAGTTGAAATTTTACTTTCATTGCCTTTGATTTTATTTTAGAAAAAAGAAATACTGACAAATAGTTTCCTGTAGAGCTATTTGAATTAGAAACAGAAATTAAAGCACAGAGCTTAAATATAACTGGGGCTTCAAACCCTGAACCCATCCTGTTCTGAGCTCAGTCCAGGTTAGCAAAGGGACAGTCACTGCTCCAGCTCCTTTCCCTCTGAAATAGGGAGCAAGATCCAAAGAGCTGGGACTGCCCTGGGGCAGTACAACCCCACTGAGGTGGGCTCCACAGCCCCTACCCTGCCTCATCCGGCCTGAGCCCTCCTCACGGTGCCAAACACGAGCACAGGGAACAGCATTTCGGTCTAAAATTGGCCTTATCTCACACAGTGGACAAACACAAAAGAGATGAAATCTGGAGCCTTCCCAGCCACCGAATTTTAAATCTTTGAGGGAGAAAAGAAAAAAAGAGATTTACTGGGCACTCTTTAGAGGTAAATTATAAACCTGGCTTTGAAAGACTTCAGTAAGTGCCAGTAGAGAAACGCAAAGCTGTTGAGAAGTGCCAACACTGTGGTACCTGACGGCTCGCCTGCCATATCACTGGAAGTGGCCTCAGTTTAGCCACTGATGCACTGTCACCCAAAAATGTTCTGTTAAGGAATCCTCCCTTGGTTATAGATGCTAATTGAGAGAAATGGGTGGTTTTCCTGTCTGTGAAGTTATGAGCATCTGTTTCAGGTATCCTCAAGTCTGCAGGAAGGTTCAATCTCTTGCTAAATGCCCATGGACAGTGGTTTGAAACTACCACCACTACCAGGCCTGAGTGTCCGTGAGCCATGCACTCAGGCTTCTTGGGAAGAGCTACTGAGCCACGGATTTTGCTTTAAAACTTGTAATAAATGAGCACAAAGTTATATCATCTCTATTTAGTAAAAAATCTGTATTTAATGCTTTTATTTTCAAAAGTTATGGAGCAAGTCTAAGTGCTTTCTCATTTCAAATAAAGTTACTATTTCAAATTTTCTGTGCAAGACACAACTTTGGAAGAACATTAAGAATTCAGAGTCTGACAGATAACCCTTGTGTGCTGCAGGATCTGGAATGACACTGCTGAAATCACTGTCCTGCCAAAGCCAGGGACAGGCAGCACCCACCAGCACACAGGTCCTGCCATTCAGCACATCCAAGATCCAGCCTCCCCGTGGTGGAGCACACGGAGCCCTCTCGCTGTCCCCACTACCCCAGCTCTCGAAAATCCCCTGGAGAGGGAAAGGTGGGAGACACATCCCAGCGGACTCATGTCAGGGGAGGAAATTCTCTCCTTGTTTTCACTAAGCAGCTTGAGGTGTCTGAATGCATCTGAGCCTTGTGCCTTTGATTCCGACTCTGGAGAAAGCAACGAACTTAACACTCAGGAAAAAATCCCTAGTGCTGTCCTTAACAGCCCCGAAATCCACTTAGGTTCATCCTTCCAAACAATTTCTTGGAACTTCAGCAGACCAGAACACACACATGTACTGGTGACAGAAAATCCCCACAGCACCACTCCCTCCTCAGCACCAGCACTGTCAGAACCAGATACAAATCCCTTGGGCATCTTCCTCCCCTCCATAAACACACCTGCTAAAGAGGCATTATCCAGGACAAGAACCTCCCAGCTCAGCCTTCCCGAGAACATGGAATTCTGAAGAGTTTTTGTATGGGTTGCTTTAAAAATCAAACCTTTTCAGAAGGTTCACTAGACTGGGGCTGTGACCTAACGTGTATTTATCTGTCCCATGAACACAAACTCCGAGTTAAATGAGGAAGGGCCATGGAATCTCCGGGATGATTTGGGAGCGCCTTCCTGCACTCCGGTAGCACGAGGTGCATCGGGCCCTTCCCTTCTCTGCCCTTTGGGCACCAGCTGTGTGCAGAGCAGCACACTTTGGAAACACACTGCACACTGTGTGCGGGCAATCACACCAGAGCTGCTCCAGCTTCATGTGGAGTGCAGGAGGAAACAGCCCCCCTCGTGCTCCAGAGCCCTGCTCCAGCCCGGCCCAGCAGTCCTGGGGGAATGTGCCTCATCACAGCAGCTGTGGGAAGAGCTGCCCCTTGTGCCCAGCCCAGAGACATCCTTGGGGAGCAGGGCACGGGACACACCTCCCAACACACCCTCTTATACTGGGGATTTCCTACCCACAGCGCTGGCACCTGCAGCCACTGCTTTGGCAGGGCTCTGACTCTGCACAGATTTCAAATGCTGCAGAGAAAACTCAACAGGAGGCGGGAATATTTGATTTAACTTAATGCCTCCTAACTAAAGGAAGAACGGAACATTCCTACTGACTTTCAGTTTTTACAAAAACTTTCTTAACTGAAAGCCATCTTACCTCATGAACTAAGCCTAAATCATAATCCACAGAATGAAGGGCTTCTTTCTTGAAAGCATATCAGAATCACAGAACCACGGAGGTTGGAAAAGACCTCTGAGATCATCAAGTCCAACCTTTGACTCGTCCCCACCTTGTCACCCAGCTGAGAGCACTGAGTGCCACATCCAGGGATGGGGACCCCACCACCTTCATCACCTAAGTTGCCACAAGTTTATACAGGATTAATACCTGTTATTACATCTGATAGTTTTAAACCAGTCCAGATGTAAATGGTTTGGGCAGTCAGGCTCCCCCAGCTGAGCTCACAACTACTGCAGTGCTGTATCAGCCCTCCTGAGATTTCAGCTCATAACACAAACTACTACAAAAACACAGCACATAAAACTGGAAGTGAACATTTTCCACAGGAAAAAAGAGGTAATTTTACTTTACAAAGACCCAACTATGTCTGAAATCACAGGGAAATGTCCTGATTTCCAGGCTCTTTGTGCTACTGCAGGCTAAGTCTCCCCTGATCACCCCAAGTTTTGAAAACTACAATAACTAGTACAGCACGGAGACTCTGCCCAAAGCCTTCCTTTGTGTGTTCCGTTATCACTGTGCTCTGGCCTCACAGGTACCAGCAGCAGCTTCTCCTGCCCCAGAGGAGCCCTCAGCAGGTGTGGGCTCAGAGCTGAGCGAGGGCAGCACTGGCACAACCCCAGGGACCTGCTCCCTGAGCAGGCACTGGTTAATTCACCAACCCTGCTTTCCAGGCATTCTGGGCCCACAGAACTGGACACACAAAAGCAGATTTGGGTTAAAGCAGCATTCATAACAGTAAACAAGAGCAGGCCAGAGCAGACTGGCTAGCACTGATTTCCCTTGTTTTCAATACAGATTAGCATCCTCTCAGCTTGGTGTTTCATTTTCCCTAAAATTAATTCAAGCTCTCAGCAAACGAATGAAAAGCCTGTCTTCATCTATAAATTTGGGGGGAAAGATGGTTACATTTTCCTTCTATGCAAAGGGAGGAAGAAACCCTGGAAAAGTTTGTCTTCTCTTGCACAGAAAAAGCAAACCTAAACAACCCACAACTGACAGCAGCTGCCCTTCTCCCCCTCCTCACTCAGACACTGATGACAGGACGGGCAGCGGCTCCCTTGGTGCTGAATCCAGGGGTCCTGCATTTAGGGCAGACACAGGACGCAAAACCTCACACCGGCATTATCACCAGTGCTATCATGTGCAGATATTCAGTGTATTTTGATAGGACTCCATGACTGTGACTGTCTGCAATGTATTTGATGTGCACTATCGCTGCAGCCCCAGTATTTCAGCACCTGAAAAATCAGAACAGCTTTCTTTCTACCCGGCGAGGAATCCTCCCCTCCACCTATGTGTAATCACCCCAGAAAAGGTACAGAAAAATAATTCTGGTTTCAGAAGTTTGTAACTCCTAACAGATTTTGGCCAGCCCAATTCCACACTATGCATAACAAAGCAGAGGAGAAAGCCGAGGGCCTTTTAACACCAGTACATAAAGAAACATTTTCTTGCATTATTAGAAGCATAATCAGTCCCATGCTTTTTAAGCTTATGGAAAAAATGATCTATGACTCAAGACAAGGGGGAATAAGGTAATTGTGCAAATATTCCCACAGTGTATTCAAAAAACCTGCCTCATTTTAATGCCAAAGGGCAAAGTTTGATGTTTCCTTTTCAAAATGAACTTAATTTACAGCAGCTTTAGTATAAATGTACAAAGGACCAGCTTGTTTTGCTTGCACCAGACCCCACACTTGTGCAGGGTGGGAGCCCGGAGCACTGAGGGGCAGGAGCAGCGCGGGAACAGGGCTCCTTGTGGAGAAGCAGCTCCCTGGGTTTGACGGATTGACACCGAGCTGGGCCTGGTGAGACACAAAGGCTGCACTCACAGGATGGCAAAACGAGACAGACAACACAGGAACTGACGGTCCAGCCTTAGCTGGGTTCCCACAGGTCGGGAAAGCACCTTGGGAATGGGAATGCCGTGCGCAGGCACCGAGCTCACCCCACCGGGAGTCATCCCCTAACCCCAGTAAGCAGTTCCTGCTGGTGGATCAGGGAAATACAAAGCCTAAGGCCAACAAATCCCTCTTCCTTCCATTCAGAACATCTTTCCCCAAACGGCCAGAACTGACTTTTGCAAAGAGAATTAACTGCCCGTCACTGCGACAGCCCTGGCTGGAACGCCCTGCTCACCCCGCTGAGCCTGGCACGGGGCTGGGGCTCCACACCGACACTCCCCGGCGCTGAGGGGAACGGGCAGAGCCCCCGGGACAGGCTCCTCGGGGCTCCCCCGGGACCTGCTCCTCGGGGCTCCCCCTCCCTGAGGAGCCACACGGCGCAAGTGTCACGGCACCGCCCGGAGAGCAGAGACCCCCGGGGAGGGGGGAGCCGGGCCGCGCCCCCGAGCGCTCCGGGCACAGGGACGGCGGCGCCGGAGCCGGGCCGGGCCCCCCGCGCGGCGGGAGCTGCTGAGGGGCAGCGCCGGCCCCGCCCGGCCCGTCCGGCACAAAGGGCGCTGGGCCG
>VZRE01013786.1:152783-165502 GCA_013396775.1 Cephalopterus ornatus | reverse complement strand
GGCCGGGCGGGAGGCGGGAGGCGAGGGGGCGGTGCCTAGAGGGGCGGTGCTTGTTCGTGAGGGGCGGTGCTTGTTCCTGAGGGGCGGTGCTTGTTCCTGAGGGGCGGGGCCGTCCGTGAGGGCGGCGGTGGATTCCCGCCGCTGACCGGCACCGGCCGCCCCGGGAGCGGTGTCCTGAAGTGTCCCGTGAAATCAGCTACCCAGCAGCCCCCGGCACACCCCGCTCCTGTCCCTGTCCCGGCTGTCCGGCAGTGTCTCACCCCTCCGCAGCCGCCCTGACCCAGCCTTTCGGCTCAGCCTTTATTCCCCCTGCGGCGCCCGCCCCGGGCCGCTGCGCCGGGCAGATTACCCGCAGTTCTTCTGCCACAGGCTGCAAGGCACAGCTGTGTTTTACCTTCCGAGCATTAAAAAGGCCATTTCTGTAAGTCAGCTCCCCTCAGCGTTCCGCCCCCGCGGAGCCCGGGCGGCGGCCCCGAGCCCCCAGGCCGGTCACAGCGCTGCCGCCGCCTCCTGGAGCGGGAGACACGGAGATCGCGCGAATGAACCTCCGCTTCCCTTCCTGGGGAGGTGAGTTTGTTTTCCTGCGGGGTAGACAGAAGCACAAAATAGTGTTCTCTCCTGCTACAGTCACACTGAAGTTCTGACGATATAAATAAAGATGCAGCTCGAGGTGAGGGCTCTGGATTTAAAGTTGGCAAATGCACGGTAAAGAACTGGAGAGGAAAATGGGCTTTCTGTTCCCCCACTCCATCGGGGCCTCGATGTGACTCGCAGACTCCTGCTGTTACTGCAGAACATATAAATTATTACCAGCAATAGCCGTATCAAATACATTCTGAGTTAACTTTCCCTGTAAATAAAGAGCAATGAAATTCCTGTAACTCGGATTTAAAGAATGGGCATCCAGGAACTTGAGTCACAGCAAATATTCAAAGAAAAGATGTTTTATAAAAAGATGAAAATAAATTGCAAACATTTTATTTAAGAAAAAAAAACCAGTTAACTGGTTGAAGAATAAATTACAGAGGAGTGTAAAGGCAGCAAGGAACACAAAACACAAACACAAAACACACAGAGACGAATACAAAACACCCAAGGGGTTCTGCGGAGCAAAGATCTTACCCGGGATTGTTTATCGTTACTAAACCCGAGGGCTGGGTCTCCCTGCTGGGGGCAGAACTGCCCCGCTGGGCCCTTCCGCCCCGAGTGCTCACATCTCCTTTCTCTGTTTATATATTTGGCCCATCAATATCCCACAGAAATCAAGCAGGAATAAACTCCATGGCAGCAATTCATCCACAATCTTCACAGGGATCTCTACATTCTGCCAAAATCCAAACAATAATAATTCATGCAGGGGCAGGGAAGGGCTTCAGCTGACTGATACGGTTATGGAAAACATGTCCCAAAATGCCAGAAAGAAATCAGGGTGATAAGATTAGATCAGAGAGAAGCATCCTGGGAACTCCTGACTGAGGTAGAATAGGACAGGCCATTTCTTCAAAACTTACTAAACAAAACCAGCGGTGCTTCTTCCTGTTTCTGGTAGTGTTTTTCCCAAAGCAAATCTGTTCCCCAAAAGCAAACATGACTTGCTGTAGTATTCCCAGATTTTAGATGGGGAGAAACTTCAGGGGCTGAGTGGTGATGTTGGAAATTCTCATAATGTTTCCCCAAAGTCTTTGCAAAACTCCAGCCAGTATTTGGACCAGAGACCCAATATCCCAGAAGTGATCTACTGTCCTGAAAACTTCACAATATCCCTGCCATTAATTTTTGTGCCAGACCCTGCCTGTGGGTACATGAAATCCCCCCTGATTCTGCCCTCCCACGGGCAGAGATGGGACAGTCTGTAACAGCCAGTTAGGTATTGTTGGAAGATAAACCACTCCAAGTTCCCTGGCTCCAGAGAACTCCCAGATGTGGCACTATTTCTTTAGTTGCTCCTGATCATCTCATTCTTCTTGGTTATTTTGGTAGATTTTTTAAAGAGACTCTAGCAAGAGCTTCTTAATGCACTTCCTCAAGCTCCTGTGTAAACTAAAATAAGAAATTACAGCCCAAAGTCTCCACAGAGTGTTGTCAGGCTTTGGTGGGAATGCCAATGGCTTGTCCTTGCTAAAAATTTCCCACTGTAGCTGTCAAAGTGGCACTAGTGGTAGGAGTCACATGGCAGAGGGAAGCCCCTGCTGTGCCTCTGCTCCCTCTCAGCAGAGGTTTGGAGCCGCAGAAGCGTGAGCTGGAAATTTGTCTGTGTGGGAAGAGTCCCCCACGTGCAATTTGCAGACATCGAGGTTTCTAGTCAAAGCCAAAAATGCCCCTTGAATAACTTCCTTGGAGGTGTTCTGGTGCTTCTGCTTTTTGTCTGAGTAAGAGGACGAGGAAGCAGACGAGAAGGTCAAGGCACACAGAGAGGAAGGATCTGGGCAGGTCTGCAGGAAAACCCACAGGAATTCTCAGCTCACGCTTTGTCCTTGGCTCCCGAGTGAAGGTGCTGGTCCTGTGTCACAGATACTGTCAGTGAACAACACCTCCAGTAAAGTCCCCTTCAAAGGCAGAAGCCCTTAAGCATTTCCTTCCTCTCTGATGCATTTTACCCTTTCAGGTTCAGGTTATTTCTGGACATCAGCTACAATGTGCCCAGGAGGTCTGGGCCCCTCTGGTATTACGCCTGAACTGGCTCTCAGAGGTGACACTTCTCTTGGCTTCTTGACAGAGAATATGGATTTTTTCCCTCCCACATCTTTTTCTTCTGCTTTTCTCTACTTTTCAACTCAAATTATTTATTAAACTATCTTTTTTTTCCTCCCACTCCCTGAAGCCTCTGTTTCATCCCTCGATTTCTTCTCCCCATTCCTCCCATCCCACTTTCTCGTTTACACCAGCACTTGTCAAACTGTCCAGCAGTGGCTCAAATATGCTGAGCGATACTTTTTAATTTCTCTGTATCAGCCTCGGTCCAGAAACCTCCCACCCCTTCCGGAGGCATTCCTCTGTAAGGCACAGGTTTGACTCCAGTTCCTGACGGACCGGGTGTCATTCTGCAGCAACTGGGATCAGGGTGAAAAATATTTTCCTGCTGTTTGTAAGAGAAGCTAAACAAACAAACTTAAATAAATGAGGAAAGAAGGGAGGAAGGAAAGGATCTGCCAAGTTTTTGGAAAGAAGTGACTTCATACTTCTAAACTACAACCCCCCAGATTTACCCTGGGAGCGGGCAGGTTCCCAAGGGGTCTCCCTGGCAGAGCTGCAGCTCTTTCTGCACTGGGACACTGGAGTGGAGCTTCCCCCCTTCCGCGAGGGCTCCGAGGACGTCGCTCCATGGATTTGTCCATCAGAGGGCATTAGAGGCCGCTGAAATCCCTCATGTTTGAACCACTAGAGAAAACAGCCCGTGTTTCTTTTTGTTCCATAAGTGAGGGGTGGCTTTGTGTTCTTTCTGTGACGTGTCTCACTGACTTACCCCGCACGTGCTGGGGACATCTCAAATGTGAAGAAACTTCTCCTTAAACAGTAAGCCGCAGATTCTCTTTCATGTTCTCTGCTTCCCGGTTCCTCCCTGATTGCAACAGGAGCTGTTAAACAAGAACAGAGCAAGGAAATGATCTGACTAGATTAATGGCAATCACAGAATGATGGATTATACTTCAGAGAAATTACAGATTCCACACAAAATACACTGGAACTTCTATCCCAGAAAGTCCAATCATCAAAGGATCATTCAGATTGTAGCACGTTTTTCCACACAATCAATTCTAAGTGCAAATATATCTGTTCCAGCAGAAATCTCATTTGGATGCAAAACACCAGGAGTTTAATCCCTGATGCTTGATCTGATAAAAGAAATAGTCCATTATCAAGGCCTCAGAAGAGCTCAGATATTCTAATTGCACTTAATGGAGCAGAGTATTTCCAGAAACACAGGCTGATGCCTGCCCTGGAAAGGGACACAGCCCCATCAGTGTCTGCCCGTGTGCCTTGGAGCTATAAACGAGCTTTCGTCAAGCCCCAGCTGAAGTTTGTTTGATCACAATCACTCCCAGTGTACCTGGGTATGTTCTAAGGACTTCAGAGGAATGACATCATTTTGTATATCTGCTTTTCCCTTCCCCAGTGAGCAATGCCTTCCCCACATACTACAGTCATTGCAGTGGTTAAGTTACTTAAATATTATAAAGCAGTATTTTAATTGTTCTGGATGACTAATCAGCTCAGCCTAGATTAGAACATTGCCCCAGAGGATAATTCGAGGTTATCACTTCCTCTCCCTGACATTCTGGTTCCTTGCTCATTTATCACACAACAGGGTCAGCAAGAGGAGCCTTCAGCTTGCTCCCAGTCCCCCCCTTCCCTGCATCCTGCAGCATTTCCACTGCAAGCAATGCAGGATTCCCCATAAAATCACATATACTTGTTTGAGTGCTTGTCTCCAGTGCCTCATGATCAGCTCCCAAAGGCTACTCACACCCAAACAGACCTACCCCACAAGCCCCAGTGAATGCCCATCACTCAGGTGACCTGTGGAATTAAAACCAGTTGCAACTTGCACAATGCAGGACTGACACATTTTTCCCGGACACTGTAAAACCCTGTGCAATTCCCATTCACTTCAGTGGAATTATTTCTCAGTTAGATCAGCTGATTTTAGATTATAACCACATGGCCTCAGAGCCAGGATTTGGGTTCAGTGCCATCAGCACATCCATCAAGTATGTCTTTTGCTGAGTGTCCAAAGGCCTAAGCCCTGCTGACAGCACAGCACTCACCCTGCACCCTGCTCGTTCAGCACTGACCAAACGGCTGGGGCAGAAACTGCCTTCCCTGATTGAGTCAGCCGTTAGCACAGACCTGCAACATCCACAGGTGGAGCATCTAGACTGGTCTTTTAACTTGCTTTGAACACACTTGCTGTGCAGAGGGCAGAAATGCCACTGGGTGAGCATGGGCACCAGAGATCACCTTTTTTTGTGCCTCTGTCTTCCTAAAAACTCTGGTGTAGGAGAGGGACTGAGGAGGGAAAGGGAAGTATCTGATGGAAATGGGAGTCTTTAAGAACTGGGAGAAAGTCAAGAACAGAACTGAGCTTTCTGCGTCTTAAACAGCCTCTCTGTAAGCCTCGTGTCAGCCTGTATGCATTTATGAATATAAAGACTCTTTGTTACTGAACAGTGTTCCCCAACTGCAGCCCTGTTTCCTCCTCATGACTCATGCCATTAGCTTATGCTGCCCTATTTAACTGCAACTGCTGCCTAAGCCCACTCACGCTTTTTTAAAACAAAATTTTCAAAAAGCTCCTTTGCAGTAGACATCCAGTGGTTTGAATGGATGGTCCCCAGCAGTGTCCTGGGGATAAAACTCGTGCTGCTTTGCTGGGCTTCCAACGGTGCTGAGCAGCACAGAGACCTCAGTTGGGGGTGTCTGAGCTGCTGTCAAATGGAGCTGGAAACTGGGGATGAAGTCACCTAGGACAGGAGAGTAAGAGCACTACTGCTGGAAATTCCACAAGGAGAAACAGAGCAAGGTAAATTTTAACCCCACTGAAATTCATTAGACAAGAGTGTCATCCTTGGCCTGGGTGACAGACAGACAGACAGGGACAAACGGGCCCTTGCTGAATGGACAGACCCTGCTCAGCAAGCAGGGGCTGTGTTCCTGTGCCCGCCTGTGCAGCGTTGCTGGCCCTGGCACTGCTCAGTGCTTCTGTGGACAGCAAACTGTGCCCGAGTGGCACCAACGTCAGTGCAGAGCAATAATTCACTGCCCGCCTGCAGCTCACAGCAGGGGCTGGCACAAACGGCAGGGAGCACTCCACCAGCTCTCCTCTGGGACAGAGCCACAGGGGGAGCTGGGCGTGGGGAGGGCTCTTTGCTGTCTCTGAGAACAGGGGGCTCTCGTTACTCCGAACCCTTCATTAGCAGCATCCCCAGCACTGCAAAGGACCCTGGAGCCGTGGCCCTCTCATGAACATGGTCACATTCGCACTTTCCTGGTGAGTGCTCAGCTGGTATCCAAACATAGATCCAGTCTTTCCTGTTTATTTATTTTTTAAATTATCTAGCCACATGGGCAATGAAAATGTTGGAGAACTAAACTCCTGGCCACTAGTAGCTCTCCTTGCCCTAAACTTGAACCTGACCCTTCAAGAACCTGGGCACTCACTAAACTGCTTGGCATTTTTGGAGTCCTTTTTCACTGGGGTGTAATTTTGCAGTGCTGCAGGTCCACAGATTTCCTCAATATCATCATGTGATTTAAATGCAGCAGCGCAACAAAGACACCACCTCTGCCTTACTCACAGTCCTAACAGAGACTGAGAAACAGCAAAAATGCATTCCAGAGCTGCCGAGGGCAGGGAAAACTGCCAAGCTCTGTCAGAGTATGCAGTGTGACAGGAAAAGCCAGCTCCAGCAGAAAGGAGGCAAGAGGGCAACGCTTCCAGGCTCAGGAAGAAAGGAAAAGGTTACAGCTGTGAAGCACACGAGCTTCCTGCAGCTTAATCCTGTAATTGCACTTAAAATATTTTCTTCCGTTAGACTGGCAGGATTGAAGTGGTCAATTCACCTTTTCCTTCCATATATGAATTTTAATTTAAATTAAAGAAATACACCCTTTCTTGACACAGTCATGGCAAGGGAACCATCCAATACCGCCCAAAAATGGGCCTTGATTGAGCCATGTGGGAGCTGCAAGGCTTTAGCCCAGGAGCACGGAAGGGACTCAGCTGCAGTTTAAGGGTCAGAAGCTGCACAGACATGGACTGAGTGGGAGTGAGTTCTGCCCGGCCTCCCCGTGGCGGCTTTTTCACCTTCCACCCAGGTTGTGTAACTGAGCCCTCACTACACCACGTGCTGTTTGCATCACAGGAGCTTGTGAGGGCTCCCCTGCCCCAGATCCTTTGCGTTGGTGCTGTACCAGCACACATGGAGAAGCAACCCCTTCCCTGCCCCCTGAAAGAGGAGCCAGGCAGAGGAGCAGAGGGCAGCTTGCAGTGCCTGGCAGGGCACAGCCCCGGTGCCACAGCACCACACCCAGCACCGACCCTGCCACAGCAGCTCTGGGACACGCTGCTGAGTGAACAGCAGGATCTACAGCCCTGTTCCGCAGTGCACACCTTTAACGTCCCCAGCTGTCCTGAACTGGGAGATCTCTGCATACTGGCTTACAATCCAGGTCTTGCAGGAATGCACTCTCTGTCCTTCGTTTTCACTTCCCAGTGGCCTTTCCCGTTTGGACTCCAGTGACCAGAGCGTTCCCAGAGCCATTCCCAGCGTGCAGCTGCCGTGAGACACCATGTTCAGTCACCATTCCCTTTGCCCTGCAGCTGATCCATGTGTCCGTAGGTCTGAGCACATCCAGCTCATCTCCCTGTTTATGACATCCGGCAGAGAAGTCAATTATGCTCCCCCCAAATCCTGCTTTGCTTTAGGAGGGAACCTACTGCCATTGTCAAGGCTTATTTGTTACACATTTCGTGTGCAATCTGTGCCTTCAGGAGAGCTGTAGTGAGGGTGTAACCAGAAATCCCACCAGCCTCTTTCGGGAAACATTAAACATTTCTGAACAGCACAGAGCAGCTCCAGCGAACCCCGAGTCCTGGCTGTGCACACAGTGCCCACGCCAGGCACTTGGGAGCTACCCACTGCTGTATTTCCAGGGCTAATGGACACACCGAGCTTTTACTTTCCCTGCTCCAGCGGCTGCCGGGATAATGGAGCCCGTAATTACATCCAGCCACTCGTTAGGGCTCAAATTACAAAACTGGATTTCTGTGCCAGACCTTCAGGAAGCAAAGCCATGGAAGGAATCTCACAAATAACCTGCAATTACGTTAATGCAGAGGGCAGGGCCCTCCCTTCAGAGCTCTCAGACTCACTGGAGTGACCCCGGCCGGCTGATCAGAGCCGGAGGTGATGCTGGGGTGGAGAGGAGAGTGAAGCAGGAGGGCAGTTACAGCAGGCACAGCTCTGGTGCCTCTGTCCCCAGGGCTGTTTAGGAACAGGCAGAAAGGAACCAAGCCTGTGGTGTGGGGCAGGGAAGCAGCACAGTGGGGTCCTTTACACCAGCCTTACTCTTACACGGGGCTGCACATTCTCAGTGAGTTCCTGAGTTCTCCCTTTACTCTTACACCCATTTCCAACATTTTTACAGCCCAACAAAATGGGGCTAGGCAGGATCTTTAGAAATTTTCTTATCCAACCTCCACCTTCAAAGAACCTCCATTTCTCAGATTCTTCACCTTCTCTGTAGCCCTCTGCACATGTTCCCTGTAGCAACAGGCCTGCATACAAGCCACCCAAATATTTTCAAGCTCAGATCCACACCAGCTCGGGCCCATCTCTGATCTGTGAGCAAACACGCTTCATCTATAAACAACCGGCTCTTTCCCAACTCCCCACAGCAGGAATGCAGCCTCGGCTGTTTCCAGGCACAAGCTGTCACACACAGCCCTGTAATTCCCCAACATGTTGACTTCCTCTGTTCTGATCATAGAATCATAGAATCATAGAATCAGCCGGGTTGGAAAGGACCTCTGAGATCATCAAGTCCAACCCTGGATCCACTACCACTGTGGTTACTAGACCATGGCGCTAAGTGCCACATCATTTTATTGATCTGCTCTACAGAATGTAGGGAGTCTATCTCATTCATTGTTCCTACTAAACGCAACTTGCTTTTCTATAAATTCAATGTATAGATGATTTATTGGCATTTACAATGACACCCTCTGTGCCATTGATTTTCCCTCTGCTCGCACAATCCTTTGGTATATTTTGAACCCTGGTTATAATGACAGACTTGGGGTCTTGCACCTTTGTAAATATTCAGATGTAATTACAGAGCAGAGTGAGGGAACTGAAGCCAAAGGAACACAGACCAGCTCAGTACCAATTTTCACTGCCCAGTGGAAAAGAAAGTCCCTTCCCATTCCAGGGAACAGGGCAGCCAAGGTCTGCGCCAGCCCGGCATGGCACTGCCCTGGCACAGGGCCTGGACACCTTCCCTGGCAGCTGAGCTCAGAGGAAACACAAGCTGAAGAGGAACACACAAACCCAGTCAGTTTTAGGAAGGAGTTCTCAAAGAAGAAGTGACATAGCTGTGGGATATTGGAGGTTATGCTGGCACACATCAGGGTGGGCACAGGGAGCTCCAGGGAACCTGACCTGCTCCCTCTGTAACACAGGGAACCTTCTCTACTGCCCTTGCTTAGGACAGCTCAAAGCTCTGACCTTCAGCCATCTGAGATAAGACCTCTTGTTCCCTCAGTGGGTAAATTTAGCACAGATGTTTCTGGAAGCAGCTCCCTTACAAGGCATCCATGGCTGCCTTACAGAGAAGGAATGGTTTGAACCTAAAAGGAATAACCCCAAACTTCTGTCTCCCTTATTCCAGTGCAGCTACTCATCATGGAAGCACCGAATTCCCCACACACACTGAGCCATCTGCTCTATTTATTATACCCAAAGACATGCTCCAAAAATTATAAAATCCCAACGAGACCAAAAGAATGCAGAGACAAAATTCCATAGTCTCTCTGATATTCCATCTGTGCAGCTTTTCCACAGCATACTCTTTTAGCAGACCTTTACAGATTAACCCCTTGGGTACCAGATGTACATCAATTTATGACCATCTGAAAATTTTTACAAGAAGCAACAGTGAATAAGTTACAGAACAACAGGGAAAAGGGGAGGGAACCTCACCCCCATGGTGCATGAGGTGCCTGTGGGAAGATCAGACAGTTATGCTCCCGGCTGCTCCACCATGACCCTGAGAAAGTGGCCTCATCCCCCTGCTCCTCCTCCCAAGAGCTGTTTGTCTTGTCTATTTGGACTGCAAACTCCAGGGCCACGCGTCCCACGCTCGGCAGCTGCACGGGCCAGGAGTGCTCAGAGTCACCGGGCAAACACCCCCGCGGAACGGAGTGAAGCAACAGCTGAAACGGTGCCATCCAGCTGCACCTCAGGGCAGGGAGTAACTGCAGCCAGGGGGGCAGAGACGCTGCGGGGCAAAGGCTGCTTAGGGTCTTGAAAGCACATTTACAGGCTATGAAGTGGCAAAGCCTAGTACACAAGGCCCCATTCCTTTGACAGTTCCTTGCGGGGCTGGGGTGTTGCTTTAGTTGTATGTCAGGGTTTTCTAACCCTTCACCTTGGCGGGGGCTGTCGCTTGGACCTCCTCAGGATCATAAAATAACAGAATATTCTAAGCTGGAAGGGACCCACAAGGATCATTGAAGTCCAACTCCTGACAGCACTTCTCTAATTTCTCTGCTGCTCATCATTCTCCTCACTGCAATCCCTTTTCCTCTTCAACCTCTTTGCCCTCTCTTTCTTTCTTCCATTCTTGTTTTTCTTTTCACCTTCTCTTTTGCCTCCACAAACTCAGGCTGAACTTTCTCCATCCCAAGAAGGTTCTCAAAACAAACAGGAGCTTGTGAATTATTAACAGTGTAGACTAAAAATAGCATATTTTTTAATGACAGCCAGACCTCCGAGATGCAGGTGCTATTGCGCAGATCACCTACCTTGGACTTGGTACAACTGGTCCTAACCGTTCCTAATTTGTCAGGAGTGCTTTACAGAATGACAGCTGTGAGGAGGAGGACCATAACTTGTGGGCCTTAGAAAGCCTCAGGGGCTTTTCTGGTACTTCTCTGTGTTTTACACTCGCTGTTCTGCTCAGACTCCCAGAGGTTTGTCTGTACAACCCAAACCAGGGCAGCAAACGGAACCTGACAGACTCGGTGGTCCCTGAACACAACCACCCTGATGAGGTGTCCTGCACAAGCTGAACAGGGAACAGCACCACAGACAGAACTTGGGCGGAAACTGTGGTGTAAATTCCCTGCTGCTGTGTCCCAGGATCCATCAACTGGGACCAAGAGCCTTCCAGCAGGAAGCTGTAGCAGTGGAAATGGAGCACAGCAAGCACACTGCTAAGGATTTGCAAGTAGCAAGAAGGCAAGAAACACGAGGCAAACACCTTGGCTGATCTTACAAACCCCAGAGTCTGAAGGTGTGTGAAATTAGATTAAATTATATTCCTCTGTACAAAAAGCAGACTGAATGACCTAATTATCTCTTCTGGTCTTAAATCTACTATGGTAATGTGCAGAATGCACACTGAGGAAGAAACACCAACTGTTGGGGCAGTACTTACAGGAACACAGAGACATTAATAAATTGCAAAATACTTTTATTCTTTAAAAAAATTAGCAAGGAAGGCAGCAAGGTGGTAGTACCCCTACAAAGCTCTCGTTCTCTGGCTGTAACAGCCCCAAGGTCAGCAAATAGAACCCAGCCTTGTGCTGGCTCTGTGGGAGGCTCAGAGCCTTAGGAGAAACCTCCGTGAGTCCCCTCAGCCAGGGGCTGGCCTAGCTCAAACACTGCCAGCTCAGGAACAACTCCAAGCCGCATTTGACAATATTCACTGGCTACAAATCTGCCTTGTTCCAAGAGATTAGGTGCTCAGAGCTGCTCAGGGCTCTTCCCTCTGCGGGCAGAAGAGGATGGATAGAGCAGGAACAGGGTTATGCTGTGTCAAATTAATGCTATGATGGGCTAAGGGAGTTTATACAAACCACTGTTAATCCGTGCTAGTGTTTGGATCACTGAAAATATCCAAAACTTCTTCCTGCTCCTTTCTTTGACATTGTGTCACTACCCGAGTTAAAAAAAGCTTCGCTGCCTTGCTCAGCCAGGGGTAATTCCTGGCTGTTGCTGAAAAGCTGATCCCGATGGGTATTGCAGCGTCTGCCAGCGAGGCCACTGCTTTGGAATGAAATCACAGTCATTATCTGCAGTTAATTATCCTGCTGGGTGCTCCTCTGAAGTCCAGACAGGGCAACGAAGAGTCACTTTTTCTAGAAGAGGGGCAGAACTTAAATATGCAAAAGGAGAAAGAAAAGGAAGGAGAAAGCAGAGGACAGAGATGTTAATACAAATCACTCAGAGACCGAGGTGGCCTCAGGGTCTCTTTCTCCAAGTTGTTTGTGGACAACACTAACAGCAAATTCAAAATTTTATCATAAACCAGCTCTTGCTGGATGTAGATGCTGAACTATGAAGAAATGTCAAAGGGTAGGAAACTCCCGAGACTCTTCCAGCCTCTGGTTAGGGCAGATAAAATCAAGTGCTCACATCTCTGTCCTACACACATTCCACAATGCAGTCATATAAGTGTTTGCATATTTTTTGGTTTACATGTCACCCTGTAGTCCCACGGTCAAACAGACACCAAGGATGTCACAACCTGCCTTAAAAGATAGTGTAGACAATGTCTAACTTGCTGTGGTAGGAACATTCACTGCTGCTGGTCTGGCATTTAGGCAATGTAAGAACAATTCTTATCCCATTTGCGGACTCGGTAGCCTCTGAACACAACCCCATCAGCACATCCCCACTACAGCAGCCAAAACCCACCTTTTGATTGCAATATGGGAGGCGGGGGGTGGTTCACTGTGGTTCTTTTCTGTACTCTGAACCTCCACGTTTTGGGGGAGCCAGGTCACTACAGATTTAGTTCCCTGTGTCGTTCAAATGTGACTTGTCTGTTGGCAGGGACGGGGCTGGGGCTGCACCTGCGGGCGCCGCTGCCGCAGACAGGAGGGACGGGGGTGCGGGCGGCACGGCCCGGGGCTGCTGCGGGCTGCCAGGGTGGGACAGCGGCACGGCCGGGCCCGGGCCCAGGACCGCGGGGCAGGGCCGTGCGGGCACAGG
>VZRE01013786.1:116242-152125 GCA_013396775.1 Cephalopterus ornatus | reverse complement strand
TGCGGTACCGATGATCCCGGGGTGCGGTACCGATGATCCCGGGGTGCGGTGCCGATGATCCCGGGATGCGGTACCGATGATCCCGGGGAGCGGTGCCGATGATCCCGGGATGCGGCACCACGCGCAGCACAAGCAGGAGTCCAGCGCTCCGTGTTTCTCCGCAGTGACTCGATGGCTTTGGCAGCCCAGGCTCAGCCCTGTGATGGGTTACTCATGGCCATAAAACCCCGCTCTCGATGACTTTAAATGGCGTGAAACAAAAGCGGGCCGAGGCACAGCCTGCTGCCCGTGTAGCCTCTGTGCCACGCTGCCTTTTTCTCAGCTGCCTTTCCCCTTTGTTCCCCAGCACGGTCCCGCACGGTAGGAGAGCTCCTGGCCCCCACGTCTCCCTTCGACAAGAAGTGTGGGCGGGAGAACTGGACGGTGGCGTTCGCTCCCGATGGCTCGTACCTGGCGTGGTCGCAGGGACACCGCATAGTGAAGCTGGTCCCCTGGGCACAGTGCCTCAGTAACTTGTAAGGCAAACCTCTGTGGCTTCGAATGCACCTGAAAAATTTAAAAACAGGAGATAGGTTTAAATGGACTAAAATGCGTATACTGGCTTTTTAGGCTTTGGCACCTTGGGGAAAAAAGTAACGGCTTGAAGTAACAGCCGTTGTTTCATCTCTTCCTCTGTGGGCAGCAAGAGCGTCAACTATTGCAGCCTCACAAAGTTTGTGGAGGAGGGATCTATTAGTTTCAAATGCCCTAAAGTTAGAGGAAGTTTGAATGAAAAGGGAAGTTAGAGACCTGGGCAGATCGGGCGCTTTAAATTTCTTTTCACAAAGCTGTTTGGTTTTACCTTTTAGGAATTTACTTAGAGGCAGACTTGTTTCCTTATCATCCATGTTAGAATGCAGGTGAAGTTCCAAAACACATCTTATTGGCACTTGCAGGTTGCATTTTAGTGAAGTTGGTAACCAGCCACTACAGTTCTGTCACTGGTTACATTTTCCTGACCCTTTTCCCCCTGCCTTCTTGGGGTGGTTAATATTTTCCATGTCCTGACCTCAGTATCTCTTCCCAGGGTTTAACACATATAAGGGAATTGCAGGGAACTTGCTCATTTAGCAGAAAGTCTTAGAAGTTTTTGTTACTCACATTTCTATAACTGCTTTAAAACTATTAGCTTTCAGAGTGGATTAAGTTAATATCTTGCTCCCTACAGAGATAAAAATGAGTACAAAGTATTATATTACGTAGGAAGGTTTCCAGGTGCTGGTAATTTTTCACAGTTAGAAGAAAAAAACTGCATTTGTTATTTTAAAGTAAAAATGCCCCATTATGGGTCTCGGAGATCTACATCACGACAACTCAGAGATTTCATTACATCTTTGAGAAATTTTTGCTTTTCAGGATAACTTAGGCTATATTTTTGTATTCTCTGTGTGTTGTGCAGCGTGCTGCATGGCACAAAGAATGGTGCAAACCCTGTCAGCACAAGGCTGCCGAGGCAGAGCAGTGAGAGCGGGCAGAAGAACAAGCCCTGCGAGCACATCATCGACTGCGGGGACATCGTGTGGAGCCTGGCCTTCGGCTCCTCGGTGCCGGAGAAGCAGAGCCGCTGTGTCAACATCGAGTGGCACCGCTTCAAATTCGGGCAGGACCAGCTGCTGCTGGCCACCGGCCTCAACAACGGCCGCATCAAGATCTGGGATGTCTACACAGGTGGGTGTGGAGTCAGGGTGGCCTGAGCTGGAAGGGACCCGCAGGGATCATGGAGTCCAGCTCCTGGCCAGGCACAGAACACCCAGACAGCCCCAGCCCGTCCCTGAGAGCATTTTGCAAACACTCCTTGTCACACTGAGGTGCCAACGCACCCTTCATGCCGTAGTAATGCCATTAATCCACAGAAGGAATTGGTTACAGAACTGTACTTGGGAACGAAAACTTGAATACAAGTTAAATAATCTAAAAAAAGCATGAGCTGCAACCCAAAGTAATCAAAACCTGCCAGAGGAACAAGAGATGTGGGTCATGCTGTGAGATGTGAGTGGCGGAAGATGCAAAATGGTTAAATGTGTGCATACATACATTGGTTGGTTACTCTAAAATCTTCCTAGTTTTACCATACTTTGAAAGGAAACTTTCAAAGCCTGAAGTTGCTGCTTTATGGTGATGAGGACATTTTACTTTTCCAAAAAGTTAATAATTGTTCAACTCAAAAAGACTGCAACTGAGTGTAGGGACTCAGTTTCGCTGGCAGCACAGCTGCTAGGCTGGAGGGAACTCCTCAGCTTTAAAAAAACTAACGGCTATTGAGTAATTTGCCCTTATCTTGTAAATTGAAGCTTAGAACGGGAATGTCTGTCAAGAGCCAAGTCTTGCCTTAGTCTGAGGTTCTAGTGTACAGAGTTTCTGGCTTTTCAGGGAGTTGCCTCTTGATCCAGGAGAGTGAAGGGATTCACATGCTGCTCACCGCAGGGAGCGTTTCTGCAATGAAAATTGTTTTTCTGTGCTGTAATTTTGTATTCAGTGTTTGTATCCATAAAGCATTTGATCTGAGTAAAAGTACAGTCCTTCATGTTAAATTGTGGTGTTCTCCTGTAACAGGAAAACTCCTCCTGAACCTGATGGACCACACGGAAGTTGTCAGAGATTTAACCTTTGCCCCTGATGGCAGCCTGATTTTAGTGTCTGCATCCAGAGACAAAACCCTGCGGGTGTGGGACCTGAAAGATGACGGTTCGTGCTCAGAGTTTATCTGCTCTAAAACCTGGGAGAAATACCTGTGTACTTGCCTCTTTTATTGCTACAAACTCAGTTTGGTCAGGATTGCTTAAATAATGAGCGTAGCTCTGTTAGTCACCCACTCTACGCTCTCTTGGAATTATTTATCTGTGTGTACCCTGAAGGGAGAATCAGGGACTGGGCTAAGTTCAGAGTGCATGACGTGACTTTCTGAACAGGGAAATGGGATTTAGGAGCTGCATCACAGGATTTTTACTTCTGTGTACAATGATTCTGCAAGATGTTTGGAAAAATAGTACAAAATTTTACAAAGGAATTTGGACAAGCTTTTCAATCTGAATTTTGTAATATTAAACCAGCTCTTAAAGCAGTGTCTTTCTTTTTAGGAAATATGATGAAGGTGTTGAGAGGCCATCAGAACTGGGTGTATGGCTGTGCATTCTCACCAGACTCCTCCATTCTCTGTTCTGTTGGAGCTAGTAAGGCAGTATGTGTCAGAGTTTCTTGTTCCTTAAATCTCCTGAATTGTGTGCATAATCATTTTGAATCTAAGTAACATTAAGCTTGTGCTCGGTGTCATGAACTTCTAATGTTTGATGATGATGTAAAAGTGCATGAAATTAGACTGGCAAATGGTGCATTGAGACCCTGATTTGTGAATGAAACTTGCACTGCTTTTAGTTGAAGAGGCTGTAAGTGTTCCTTGAGAAATAGGTCTGCACATCTGCATGGGGTCATGGCATAGACCAGAGACAACTAAAGCTGCCAGTGTTAAAAGATACTTAGATTAATGCATAAAACTATTTTGATATGATTTTATCCTTTCTATTTCCTGCTCAATGAGGACTTTTCAAAGTCTGAGCCAGTCAGGGTGTCTCCTGCTGAACCAAAACGTTTCTCCCTGTTTTCCCATACCAATGGCACGAGAGTTAGTAGGAGGAGCAGCACACTAGTTTTGTTTCCATCCCTTCCTAATGCCCTGCTAGAGAACTGAAAGCAGTGCAGGTATGCCATCAGCTACTCTTGGCACTCAAGAATTAGGGCAAACCGGAGAGGGGGATCAGCCTGGTTCCAGGGGCTCTGTAGGTAGTTTAATGGAGTGAAAAGCCCAAGGCAGTCAGTGACACCACTTGTCGGGATGAGTGCTCAGATGTGCCCCATCCCCTGAGTTCCCAGTGCAGATCTGGAGGACAGCCGAGCAGTGGGGTTTGGCTCTGTAGCTGGAGCAGAGGGGGGGTGTTCATTGCTGTCTGTAGGCTGTGTGTTTTCCATAAGCTTCTTGCTTTCCCTGTCACAGGTGGTGGCAGCAATATTGGTGTGATTGAGTTAAGCTGGCCCCACTCGGGAGCACAGCGGTGTTAGCGGGGCAGAGAGGGGCATGTCTGGCCGCCAGCCCGGGCGAGCTGTACCGTAGGACGAAGTAACCTTGCCCTCGGCCGCAAGGGGTCCTGTACGTACGCAGGTGCTGGTCGATGTGCACTGTCTGCTTGCTTGCTTTGCCTTTTTTTTTCTTTTTTTTTTTTTCCTTTTTTTTTCTTTTTTTCCTTTTTTTTAATAATTTTCACAGCAGTGAAACACACTGACTCCTCAAACTTAATTCCCAGTGTTATGGAATGTTGGGGGCTCCTCGGAAAAATCGGTCAACACGTTCATGACTGATTGTAAAATGGTTCAGTTGTAGGAAGTATGGGAGGCACTAAGGCTGTGTTTGCTTTGGTCAAATGTAAATTTATCCAAGATGTCAGAATTTAATCTGTGCAGCAAAACTCTTGGTGGGGGGTGGGAATCAAGGTGTCTGAAATGAGCTCTTTGAGGGACATAACAGCTTTTGTTAAAGACTTACATTCCTATAAAATCATGCTGCAGTACATGGATAGTTCCTATTAAGTAATTCTGCACAGTCTCTATTCTGATTATGTAAAATGTACAACTGCATGTAAAATCCCAGAATACTGTAATATTTTATCAGTTCTTATAATACACTGTGCAATTAGCTGGGTAAATTGTAATATTAATGTTGTTTGTTACTGTTATTTAAAATGCCTAAATTCTTTCTAATAATGTGGTTAGAGTTCCCTGTTGTTTTGCCAAAGACATAACTTTTGGCTGTGAAAATTCTTTTTGCTTGCAGTATCTGTTTCTCTTCCTAGGCTGACGTTGGTGATCCAAGCAATTGTAAACAAGTGATCTTAAAGGGATGCCACTGGAGTAACAATATGTTAACCTTACATTTTCTGTCTGTATATTTCTTAAAATTTTGGTAGTTACTGAAAAGAGGGACTGTAGAGTTTAACCCTATTTATTTCTGCATATTTTAATAAAATAGTTTTGTAATACATGAATTTCAGTAAGCTACATGGTTAAATTGTGTTGCCTTTATCTTATATTTTGGCTTATTTTGATAATAACATTTAACAAACTTGAGTTAGAACTTGCATGTCTGCTTTAATTATTTTTTTAAAAAAACCCTTGATTTTAATCTGAGTATGACACTGAGCATATTTCTTAATTGTAGTAATTCATAATACCTGATTTTAATATAATCCTAAGTAAGATTAGTTATACTTAAAAACAAATTAAATGCTGCATCGCCTCTCTGAGCAGAGCTAAAACATCAGCTTATTTAATTGCAGGTTTTCCTCTGGGATATGGATAAATACTCCATGTTACGGAAACTGGAAGGACATCACAATGATGTTGTAGCTTGTGAGTTCTCTCCTGATGGAGCATTACTGGCTACTGCATCTTATGATACTCGAGTCTATGTCTGGGATCCACATATTGGAGTTATTCTTAGGGAATTTGGGTAAGTAAAGCGGTCAAATCTGGAAACTTTCTCCCAGAGTGCAGATGAAAATCAGTGGGTTTCTCTGTGTAACCGATGATTGGACTTGGGAAGGAGCAGTGGCAGAGACTGGAGATTGTTCTTCCATCTGAGAGGGAGTTCACAGCACTGGTACTTTCACGTGTACTAATTCAAGGATCTTCAACAAAGCGCCGTGTCGAGTGCTGTGAAAGACAGGGTTCAGTCTCCACTCCTGAATTCGCGGTTCAGTAGTTCGGTACCTGGACCTTGCCCCGTCCCCGCAGCGGCCGGTGGCTGAGTGTCCCTGTCCCTGTGTCCGCAGGCACCTGTTCCCCGCTCCCACGCCGATATTCGCCGGCGGCGCCAACGACCGCTGGGTGCGAGCCGTGGCCTTCAGTCACGACGGGCTGCACGTCGCCAGCCTGGCCGACGACAAGTGAGTGGGAGCGGGGCTGAACTCCAAATACTGCCGGGGTCGGGCTTTTTCACTGAGGAATCACTTCTGATGCTCTTGGTAAAAGCAGACCGGTTGTCTGGTGTACGGTAACCCTGATTTTGAATGTAGAAGTAATTAGTTGTGTACAATGGTCTGAAAAACTTAGGTGTGTAACAGCTGAAAACAACTAAGAGGGATTGTAAATGGAGTTGTTAATGCAGATCAGTCTCGTGGACAGAAGTAAATTCCAAAGCAAAGAGTAGAGTGTTCTGTGATTTGGATTCAACTCTGCAAACACCACAAGTGGTATCCTGAAGAACTGTATTTTAAGAATATGAACTGCTTTCTCAAGATGACAGCAAGGGTATTCAACTGTCTGCAGGAGGGCTTGTTTTTTTAATTAAGACAAGCATTGTTGGGCATTCCTAGCATATGTGACACTTGAGAGACTGTCTAAATCTATAGTTCAGGTATTGCTTTCTGTTATTGAAGGCAGTCTTTTTTTTAATTGATAAAGTACAGAGCAAGGTATTTATCAGGAAGGAAGAAATCAGAACATTTCAGGCCAGACCTGAAACACTGTGTATGCCTCTTAAAATATTCATAAAAATTCCCTGAGCTGTGCTTCAGACTAGTTTCTTGTGCAGCATCAGCGAAAATATCAAACAGAATTAAATACCTACTCCAGTAACTTCCTACATTGTCCTTCCCTCTCAGAATGGTGAGGTTCTGGAGAATTGATGAAGAATACCCTGTACAAGTTGCACCTCTGAACAACGGGCTCTGCTGTACTTTCTCTACTGATGGCAGTGTTCTCGCTGCAGGGCAAGTATAGACTTTGATTTCCTTTCTAAAATGGTAAGATAACATAAAAGGTTGGAAAGAGTGTCTAAGGGTTCTAAGAATCTTCAGTTGTGACTTGCAACTTGGTACTTCTGGCTGGTACTATCTGTTTAAACATGCCTGGAATAGCAGTAAAGTCAATAAGCTGATAAACTCATTTCTTATCTTTGAAAATAAATATGAGAGAGACCCAAACCCTGTGGATTGGAAGAAGCCATCAGATAGCCAGGGGCAAGAACTGCTGGGAGATCTGCATAGGCCTGTTGCTTAGGCAGGTTGCTTATTGTGCTGCTGTAGCTTAAAGTAAGAACTGGCATTTGGTGTGAGACTGGAACGGGTGGAACGGAGTAAGAGCAGGTCCCTTACCCAGAAATGCACGTGAGGGTGGGTGCTGGTGAGCTCATGGCGGTGCAGTAACGGTGGGGGGGGTTGTGTTGTGTTTGTGCAGGACCCAGGACGGCAGCGTGCACTTCTGGGCCACGCCCCGGCAGGTGGGCAGCCTGCAGCACCTGTGCCGCATGGCCATCCGCAGGGTGATGCCCACCAGCCACGTCAGGAACCTGCCTATCCCATCCAAGGTGGTGGAGTTCCTTTGCTACCAGATCTGAGTTTTTGGAAAAGAAGAAAAAAAATTCCAGCTGGCAGGTGGCCCAGCTGCTGAAACTGGCTACAGACACTTCACAGAATCCTCAATCTGTACAGCCTTTAAGCTTAAAACTCTACAGGTTTTCAAGAGCTATTTAAAGTGATATCCTAAGTACTATTTTATCAAAATGCCTGACAGGTAATTTTTTTACTATTTATAGAAAACACAGTAGAAGTATTCCCGGTGTTCTCAATTTTCTAAAATATAACTGTGAAAACATGTACATACATAGACATAAGCTGCTACATGTTATCATTGTACCTTTAAAAATTGCTTCTCTGATGTTTTATGTGTCTCATGTATATATTGCTTTGGTAGAGCCATGATGCATCTGTGCTGCAAGTGGAAGGAAGACTGTTATTCTGGGGCATCGAGGTAGAAAAACTATTGACTTACAGAGCAGTTAAGCTTCCTTCTGTACATGGGTTGGGGTTCAGGAAACTGAGCCCTAGGTCAGACTTTGTGCTAGTTTCTCTGTGAGGAGGTACAGCTTGGCTTTGTAGAGCAGTGTGTGTGTGCTGGTTTAAGAGTAAACCGGCGGGAGAAACGAACCCAGCTCAAGAGAGATTACAAGTCAGAGTTACAATAAATAAAATTTTAACCCACAAAGACAGATGTGTAACCCAGCAGCCTGGGGCAAGAACAGAACAGTGTTCGTCAGCCCCTGTGCTGATAGCACGTGGCCCCCCTGGGTGCAAAGTAAAAGGAAGGGAAACCTGTTGGTCCAGATGATGGTAGCAGTGCTGTTGGAGTAACGGTCACAGCCCTGCTGAGAGTGGCAGTCACAGTCCTGTTGGAGTTCTGGTCCTCTGGATCCGAGGAGTGGTGCCAGAAGTCCCAAACCCCAAAGTTTGTATATGCTCGAGGTGGGAATGCCTATCACCTCCCCCGGGACAGGGAATTTCACAGTGGGTGATTTAACTGTGTGAGTCACGGACTGTTCTTGGACTCTTTGATGGTCTGTTTGCAGCTGCCTGTTATGCCAGTCCAGTATGGCCCAGGAGCAGAGATGACCCCTCAGGCTGGGTCTGGAAGGGGGTTGTCACAGCTGGTTATTGGTGCGAAGACAAAGAAACACTCCCCTCACTCACAGGGTTCTTTAACACCCAGCTTGTACCCTGAGGTGTCTGTCAGGTGTGTCCTGGGCAGCTGCTGCAAACAGTGCATTTATTGACAGTCAGAAATGACACAGAGGGTGTAGAATAGACAGTTTTGGTTTTACCCACACAGTTATAACCTGGTCCCAGCCCCCACCACTAGGACAGTGTGGCCAAGGGAAGGAGGTCAGTAAGGGTTGGAGAGTATCTAATGTAACCCGGGACTGTGCCTGTGTCAGCTGAAGGCCTTATGCTCCAGAGCAGCAAACCAGGTGAAATGTCAGTATTGGGCAGTGTTAAAGAACTATTTCCTTTCATTTCTGAAAATCTGACTACTGTATTATTGCCTGATACTGTGTCTGTAATGAGAGACATGTACAGACTCAGTCTATTATCCTTTAACCCTGTAATATCTCTTTGGGGGTGATTACTGGTTAATGGCCAAAGATAAGCAAAATATTTGGTTTTGCCTTCTGTTATTTATCTGTACCTGCAGATATAAAGAATGTATGCATTGCATAAAATGCCTGATGATATATATTTTTGTTGAATTTTTTTATTAAAAACTTGTATAAAAGTTTTCTGATATCGCATCTGGTGACTGATTTATCAACACTGCCTGCAAGGAGGAGAGGGGAGACAGAGAGAGGGCTGGTGAGAATAGTGACTCATGAATTTACTGCCTATGGGTCAGTGGCAGAAGCTCTCCAGAGCTGCAGGGAAGCTTCCTAATTCGTAATCTGCTGCTTCTAATGCACTGCCTGGGATCAGCTGGAGCACCGTGTGCTCTGTCCTGCACCGTGTGCTGGGGACTTGGTCCCATCAGAGACCCCAAAGTAAAATCAAGTGGTTACAAATGTTGCTACATGCACAGAGATTTAGCAGACAGTTGTTATTTTTATAAAGAGAAGAAGACTTTAAAAGCGAGGAAGAAAACATTCACTTAAACTTGGGAAGAAAACAGCTCTGCCTAATGAAGTAAATAATTATTCTACAACCTCGGAACAACACACAGAAAAATGTGCTGTGGCCATTACCATTGAGTGTTCAGCCAGGAGTGAAGGGAACAAACTGCACCCCCAGAATGCTCTGAAGATGAGTGGGAGCAGTTTGTACACTGAAATACACATTGCTTTCACCAAGGTGTGACCAGTCTGGCCTAGTTAAAAACAACTCATAAAGAGAAAACTGGAACTGAGCAAAGCAGCACTTTGTGTTGAAGTGCTGTTTAGCTGGGGCTGAGCACAGCTGGACCTACATCTTTCAGGAAATTTTTGCAAGAGCTTGCAAAATTTCCTGAGAGGAGAAGGCGTATAAAGCAAGAAGAGATAGAAAGACACAAATAAATAATTGAGAATCACTGGGTCAGAAGCTCTTTTAAAAGGAAAGCGTGTTAAGCACACAAAAGCCATAGACAGGGTAGTCATAATAGTCCAAAAGAATGGAAATCGCTCATTCACTGAGGAGGAGTTTGGTCATTCACTCTCTGGCCAGGAATTGGTATTAGGAAGGTTGAGGGGGGTTTTGGGCTTTATTGTTACTGATCATCAGACCCATCAGCACCACAGATCTGGTGTTTCCATGGGGACAGGCCATGGTACTGCTGGAGATCTGCTCTGCTCCATTCTGTGCCCCAGCAGGATAAAGCCTCAGTATCTCCATGACACCTGGTTTCTATCACACCTACACCCCAAGCCTTGCTGTGGCAGACTCGGGTGTCCCGAGCTGAAGGCCCAGATCTGTCCCCAAATACAGATCTGGCTCCTGTGTCCCTCTTACCCTGCAGAGGCACCTCCACAGCACGGGCAGGAATGACAGCTCTGTCACACTGGGCACTGTGCAGTTATAGGAAAATTAAGACAAGGTGATCAGGAGTCCAAGATGATCCAGAATAAATTTCATTTCATAAGCTTTGCCAACTTTGAGAGAGGGTTTTTTTGATTTTAGAACACTTTGCTTTTCAAGCTGTATGTCCCTGGATTTCTTCGCTGCCCTGTTTTCCTGTCACACTTGAGCCTTGGTCTATAACCAGGACTTGTTGTGGCTGCCACAGTACAAACCAGAAAATAACTGAAATACTGTAATCCTGTTTTCTGTATAAGCCAAGTGTTTCCCTGGTGGAGGGTGACCTGCTGCTGACTCTGTATTTTCACACCCCTGTCTGCCTACAGCATTCAGTCAGTGCTTCCCATTGTGCCACGCCTGTCAGCACAGCCTTCAGGGCTGAACTGGTGAGGCCAGATGCTTACAAAGCTCTCACAAAAGGCATGACAGTGTTATAAGCATGTGTGAGCTGCAGATCTGTTTGAGCACTTCCATGAGCTGAGCTAAAAGCTGGGCTTGCCAAGGGCCCATTTCTGCAAGAGCACAGTTCCAACCCTGGCTTAGCAAGGATGACTTCAAGGTGGGGTCCTGCAGGAGAAGCTTATTGAAAGGTCCCTTCAGGTTGTGTTCACCAAAGGGTCTGATTTATGGAAGTGGAGGAAGAAAACAACATCCCTGCTTCCACCCTTCACCAGCTCCGAATGCTGTTTCCCAGCTACTCCAAAGGAAACCCTCCACGGAGTCTGAGCCTGCTTCTCCCAGCTCTGCCTGCAGCAGTCACTCTGTTTGTTCTAACCTTTCTCCCAGGACACAAATGATAGTTTTAGACTAAGTACACAAGCTTACCTCATTAGTGAGGCTATTTATAATAATGTAAAATGTTTACAAGCCTCTTCCTGCCACAATGGGACACCACAAGAGGAGGCTCACACTGCCTGATCTGCAACACCCCGCAGGAGTTCCCAGTTCTGCCCACAGTTTGTACCTGGGCCCATCAGCAAGGCCAGGCACACAGCTCCTCCCAGAGATACACAAATAACTCCCCAAATCACACAGTGCTCACGTTCCTCAGAGCACCACAAGGCTCAAGGGCCAGTTACACTTCGCAGAGAGACCTAGTCTCTTCTGGGAATGTAACAGCAAAAGACTCATTTCTGATCACTGACTATTTATCCTCCCTTCCTTCTGCTCACAGCAGCACTTTCTGACAGACCTGGATCTCTGAGCAGCCCTGGCAAAGTCTGTGTTTTGACTGCCTAATCTCTTTGACACAGCACTAGAATTTAATAGGTTGGATTCTCCCCTTACAATGTGAATTCCATAGAGCTAAGCAAGAGCTCCATCCTGAGGCCATCCTGGCTGGCCCTCGGGTGAGGGGAGGGGAAGGAGGGCTCAGGATGCAGGGACAGCTTGTGAACTGGTGCCCAGTGACCACCCACCCTGGGAGCTAGGGGACAGTGTGGCCTCTGCCTAAAGCACGAGGTGCCGGGGCTGCCTGAAACTGCCTGGGAGAGGGGCAAGTCCTAGAGAAAACTGGAGCTTTGGACAGAAGGAAGTTACTTCCCTGGAATGTTCTGAAAGCCCACATTCATATATGGCATTTTAGTTGAATCACAACTGAATGACACTGCTAAGTATTGTGTGGGGTTTATTGTTTCTATACTAAATGAGGACTTTCCAGTAGAGCAGTTTAGAAATAGGGTGGATGAATCCCATGACCTTTTCCTTAGATACTACAATATTCTCATAAAGGTTATGTAAGATCCCATGGGAAATCTGGTAAAGGTGTCAGGCAGAAACTGTTTATCCAAGTAATTATTTCAGATTAGAACCACCTGAGTAAGGCAGATGGGGTTTCTGTGGGATTCTGGCTTCTCCACAAGGACAAGTTTGTTTTACAAACACAGCTCTGCACCCAAATCCCGCTGCAATGAGCTGGCTCAGAACAGCCCTAATTACTGATGTACGAGAACCAAAAGAAAGCCAGAGTAAACTTTAGTTGAGTCATGATAACAGTATTAGTTATCAGCAAGGTTATGCCTTGTGTAAGTAGCTAATTCCAGACAGAAATTCTGGGGCAGATACGATTTATTTCTAACATGAGATTAGAAGCTCCTGAATACTCACGGGTATTCCAGCTGGCTCAGTTCTGTGTTGCAACAAGGAGAAAAATGTTCATTTACGGGCTCTAATAAAATTAACTAGACTGGGGTTACCTGACAGAAATCATGATCCCATCTCTCTCTGAGCTCACTTAGCCTACACAAACCACGCAAACATTAAAGACAGCTCCAGCTGCCCTATGCACACTAGGTGAGGAACTTTCCTCATTTGATTGGAGCGTACTGCCCACTTCTCTGGGGGTGTGACACACAACTTCATCTCACAGCTGTGAAGTTCAGGACGATTTTCCACTCGTGTGTAAACAAGGACAGTTCCTGCCTGTATGGTTCTCTCATACATGGAAAGAAGAGAATGGAAGCAGAAATGCTCCAAGGAGACCAAATGTGGTCCCACTGCAGCCCTCTGTATTGTGTATCTGCTTTACCTGGTGTTTCTGAATCCAGCACAGAACAGCCACTCCTCCCCAAGGACAGCTGAGTGCAGGAGAGCAGTGCAACTAAACCCCTGAGGTTTGACTGGTGGGTCCTTCTCTGTCACCTCTTTGGGAAGATTATCTTAGTCAGCTTTCAACATCAATTGTAACAAAAATCTCGTACCAGAATAAATACCAGGATGAAAAAATGAAATTCTACGGAAAAAATCAATTGGTGTACGTTATTAACAGTGTAAATTCACACCTTCCTGGGCACCTGCACAGGAACCATTAGGGTGTTTTGATGACACTATTAATTATTGACCAGCTCCTTGTGCTCCCAGCAGAAGGAACAAGTCCAGAGGAAAGATTTAAAAGAGAATATTGCTTCATCTTAATTGCATCAGGGGAAAGAAAAAAAGAGAAAAATATTCCAAGGTCCACTGCAGATAACAGCAGTGAGAAGAGTTTGGGAAGAACTTTGATCCTGATGTGGCATGTCACAAGACTCAGATCCGTGTTTGCTGCTGTCCCAGTCCAGGGAGCTGTTCTGGTTTTTGTGAGGTCTTGGCACGTAAGGAAAAGCAGCAGCTGAGAAGCTCCCCCTGTCCCTCCTGCAGTTCTGCCACACTGCTGCCACCCTCCGAGGGCTGTGGCCACCTGGCCCCAAAGGGAGGCTTCTCATGTGCCAAGTGGTTTTACTGACACCGATCCCAAAGGTTGCCTTAGTTCTAATATCCAGTGAAGCAGCTGCAATTAAGTACACTCAGGAGAACTAAGAGGGTGGCACGGTTTTTCCGGTTTTTCTGTAGTTGTATAGATCACCCTGCAGTTTGCCATTGCTCTGGTCTTAGTGATCTCACAGATGAGGTTGATCTGCTGCCCAGAGAACCCTCTCCTGACTGTACTCCAGCACACTACAAATAAAAATCTAATTAAACAGAGCCCATCACTCAGTAACCTGAGAAACAACTGACCAGGCCCTAATGAAGCATATTCATAGTGAAGACTTGCAATAAAGGAAGGGAAATTTGAGATATATGTATATATACGGGTTGATGTGGGGGTGAGTGCCTCCATCCACGTGTCAGTGTGTAACGCATGTGGTGGTGCCCAACTGACGCCAAAGTTTACTCTGGAGCCTGGGAAAAGCTCGGTGCTTACACTGCAACTGGCACGATGACAGCACTTCTGGAACAGCGGTGACTGTGCGGGCACTGACCTCCCAGGGGAAGGTACAAAGACCCCTTGGCTTCACCAGGTGTATTTACTGTGTCCACAGGTGTATTTACTGTGTCCACTGGCTCATGGGACCTTAGAGAAGCTGTAAGTGGACCGACCTGCTCACAGGTTTGTGTTTAGTGAAGAGCTGCCAGGACGGCATTTGGCCAAGATAAGTGTTGCAGCTTCTGCTGTGACCGTCTTGTGATAAGGGCTGGAGCCCCCAAACAACAGCACAGCCCTGCCCTGGGCATTCCTGCCCACTGCAGGGGTCACACTGCCCAGCACAGTGTCCCTCAGTGGAGGGGTCACACACAGAGAAATGTAAGGATATTTGGATTATGTATGGGAACCTGTAAATGTTTGAATTATCTTCATCTGTGCACTACAGTAGCATCCAAGCCTTTAATAAAGAAGTCTCTCTAGACCAAAGAACTCCTAAGTTAAACAGATAAGAAACAAAGCTGTGAACAGAATATGTAATCCCTCACTTAGAGGTAAATAGATGAGGCATAGAAAGGGACTCTAAAAAAAAAACGTGGCCAACTTCAGAATGTGGTTTTCCTCCCTGCTGTGGTCAGACAGGGCCTTTGGCACAGGCCTATCGTGCAGCTCTGAGTGAATATCAAACATAAACACAGCTCCTTAAGGTCTGTTCAGAGACTTCCCTTCATTCATCACAGATGTAGTTCTGCTCCTCTCTTGATTTTCTCTGCTGTTTCAAACACTAGTCTTGTGATTTCACACCAAGTATCAATGCTCTTAAACACTTAATTTCCAGAGCAAAGTGATCTGAGCTGAATCCCATCTCAAAGCAAGAGGAGCAAAACTTTGTTATATTTCTAGAGAAACGTCTGAGAACACAATTTCTGGTCCCTACAGCACCTGGAACTGCCTCCTGCCTGGAGCCTGATCCCTGCAGCCTGCTGGGTGGTCCCCTGGGCTGGTGGGGCCCAGCTCGGAGCTGTTCCAGCCAGCACACTCCCCGTGTTCTGCACGGAGCAGACCCAGAGGCCAGAGGGGAGAAAGCAGCTCTCCAGCAGGTAATAAACCTCAGGGGAGTGTTTGCAGGCGGATTTGCAGTTTGGCCTGGGTTTGGAGGTGAGATTCCTGCAGCACCTCCACTCTGCATTGTATCAACCACTTGCTTCCTGCTGCAGGTAGAATTTGTCAGCTTTAGAGAAAGAAAGTGAAGGGGGTGGGATTTTCTGCCTCATTAGTGTCCTGTGCTCTTGTGAGCTGCTTGTGTGCACTGCAAACAACATCATCGAGTATGAAAGAGTTCTGCCAAGGCTGGGGAGACAAACCTCCGATTTCTTTTGTTTCCCCGGCTTCAATTTGGAAAGAATCAATGCATGAAACACAAGCAGTGACAGCCAAATAACTGTAAGTCTTTGATGCTTTCTTTCCCTGAACACATCCCTCTGTCAGCTCTTCAGTGTCTCAGCCCTTCAGAGACTAAAGGTCAGTCGGGCCCCATGTGAACTGCTGCCCTGGGAGAGGAAGAGGAAGGAAATGACACATTAGAGTGGCTTTCTAGGCCTGTCTCATACCCTTGGTGTGTGAGTCACCCAAGCATGACACAGCCACTGCAGTGCTGCAGACTGGCATCCATCAAAACTTGGTTTCCTCCTCTAGAGCTGCTCACGTGACATCTGCAGCCTGTGTTCATGGGCCTGTGAACAATCCTGAGGCTCTTTGGTGGAGCTGCACTGCAGAGTCCTTTTGCTGGGAAGTGTCAGCAGAGTTCCAGCCAAAGCTGCTTATTTTCATCACTTCTGGGAAAGACCAGTCTGGCTCCTGGCTAAAGGAAGAGTGGAAAAACTGCTCTTCCAGCAAGTATTGAGGAATTGCTTTCTGAAATTGCACCAAACACAATGAAGCCATCAGTCACCACCTCATAGGCTTCCAGCCTCACAGAACTTCATCACGCACAGATGACATTTTGTTAAAGAATTGAGGTTTTGTTGCAATTTCAACATCTCAGTGTTTTGCTCCCCATCATCAGCCTCAGCCTTACAAATACCATCTCTCACTGCTCTGAAGCTGACAGCTCCTTCTCCAGCTCAGCAGCTGTGGGAAAGCTGGATTTAAGAGACAGGGAACTTGATTCCACTTCCATCCCTGCAACCACCTTCCTGTTTTAACCTCATGGTGCCTCAGTTCCCAATACTGTCCCACTGCCTTATGTATGGCCTGTTAAATACCTGCAAGCTTCTTACATTCTTTTTTTTCTGGATTCGTGAAGAATTTGCTCGGTTTTTGTTATTAAAGTGAAAGCTGAGGATTACATGAAACCATGTAACTGCAGGAAATGGGGCTTTTAGGTGAAAACACTGCAACACTGACTGCAAGATGCTGAGAGCAGCAGATGAGTGAGGGGCTGAGTTACTTGGGGGACCAGGTAAGGTCTGTAGTCAGGACTGTATCTCCCATTCTGACACCACTCCTCTCTGGATCACCAGGGCCCTCAGCTGCTATAGGAATAATGGGTTTGTTGCTTTTTAAGGGATACAATCACTTAGATTCTGGTATCGAACACTTTCCAGGGAGGGAAAATTACAGCTCTGGTAAGAAAGGAGGAGTGGGAAGTGCTGGCAGTGGTAAAGCAGGTGGGGTAGGAATGCAGGTCTCTTGGAACCCCTGTACCAATAATGCTGTGTTTCACTCCATGGCCATCACTCCCACACCTGGGGACAAGGAGCCTCTGCCTCGCTGACAGAGCAACCTCAGGCTCGAAACCTCACACCCAGCATTTCTCTTTTAGAAGTCTCCTGAAAGAAGTGCATTTAGCAGGGGTTAGAGCCAGGCAGTGCTCGTGGTCAGGAAAGAAGTTCCAGGAATAGCAGGTAGGAAATGGTGTCACAAGCCCATGTGCAATCCAAGGACTATTGTTAGGAAGAAGCCTAAACCAGAAGTTTAACAGCAGGTGTTTCAGGACTTGTTTCTTGTGTAGAGATGAAAATATTGAAGTGAGCATTGCCTGAGTTTCCAGTATCACATGAAACACCTGAGGGTGCCAAAGAAACCTTTTCAGTGCAGCACAGAGGCTGAGAGGAGCAAGGGCAAGGGAGAGTGTGTAGGAAAATGCACGAGGTAGGGAGGGGACCCTGGGGACCTGCATGACATGTACTATGGCTCAGGGCAAGCAGTGCTGAGCACCTGTGCCCCCGATATTCTCACAGTTTATTTACTCCTGCATGTCATATGACTCTTGTGGCCTTGTTAGTAACTCATCTAATCATCCCCTGCTTTGGCACCATGATACCTTTGGGAGGTGGAGAAGTTCTGCAGTACATTTGAAACACAGAGGAGCTGAGGAACTTACTCAGAGTCATACATGGAGTGCCCCATCAGAGATGTAAGCACAGATTTCCTGTGTCCTTGGTTAATAATGCATTATGGAGGTGTGCATTCTTTCTTTAAACACAAAAGAAAGGAGGCTGGCTGTGGAATGAGAAGGCAGCATTTTAATGATGCCTTATTTCTTAGCAAGTGTGCTGAGTATGTGTAAGCCCTAATCTATTAACTGAGAAAAAGAATGAACAAGACCAGTCAAGCTACTTAATCTACTAATAAAACGTCCAGATCTATGTAAGACACTGCTCTCCTGTGCTCCTTGGCCTTTTTATTGAGGCCCAATCGTGTCACCACCATTTTCTTTTAGTTAGAACTTTTGTTTCTGTACTTGTGCTCAGGACTTGCTTGCTGGGCCAGAGAGACCTGGTGTGGCTGCTGAAGGTCAGCTTCTTTAAATAAAAAAGTAATCCAGATCAATGCAGGATTATAGGGCACAAAATCTCCTCCTGGCTAAGCAGGGTCAGCGTTCCTGGATGGCAAAACTGCCCTGAAGTTTTAGTTTGCAAGAAAATACCTGGCTCCTTGCTGGCTGCTGTTGCCCTCCCAGCACTGAGCTTGCCCTAGGGCTGTTTGGGGTTGAACTCACTGGAGACCTCAGTCTAGCTGAAAGGATGTGCTCCACATCCCCCGGGATCCAGTGGGCACAGCTCAGGGCCTGCTCAGCCACTGAGCTCAGCAGGAGGTGCAGCCCCAGGTGCTGAGCCCTACAGAAAATGTGGTTTTTTCTTGGGTACCAAAAGGTTAGCTGAGCATGCAGGAAAATCCAACCCTAGGCAGTAGGCACCAACACTGTCCTCGCTGCTGTTTGGAGTCAACAGTGTTTCTGGTCACAGTAGCCAACTTTTGGTGTTGTGGCAAAAAATTAGATCTTGTCTGTGTTCAAAGAAACTGTAAGGGAATTTTCACTGTGCACACAAGGCCAAATCCAGAGTTATGCTGAGCCTGTGACTTCCACAGGGAGCCAAATCTCCTTCTGAAATTGCCTCAGCATGTGTACATAAACACCCCCGATTTAGGGTCTCTGCGTTAGGACATTTTGTGATTATAAAGCACCTTTCCCATGTCTTATTTGCTTTTCCCTATTTATTTTTATCTGCTATGAAATTATTCCTAGCAAGAGGAGCCATTTTAATGGTCTCAGTGTGCCTGACAGAAGAAGTAGGAATGTTTTGGTCACCACCAACACAGAGTGGGTTACACTGCAGGATCCCTTGGGATGCCCCCCAGGAATGAAGGGGTGCCCAGAGTGACTGGGGGCTGTGTCCACAGGACAAGTGCCCATTGTGGCTGGTGAATGATGCTTCTGCCTGCTACAAACAGACTCCTGCTGAGCCCACAGGGCCATGAGCGTGCTTACAGCTGGCAGCTAGCCTGAAGGGACTTCAAAGCTCTCAGCTGGGCCCAAGAGGTCCAACATCCTCTTCCTCTGAGCTTGCACAACACCTGGGCTTAAGGAACAGCCACCCCCAGGAGCTACTTTTCCTGAACGGAGATGCTCAGGCCTACACGTCAGGGGCTGAAGGCAAAGCTGTGCCAAGAACATCAAAGTCAACTTCTACTGGCAACTGAACTTTTGAGGAAAGTAGGATATTGCTATGCAGGACGTTAGCAACAATTTTAGAATAGCTGTGTTTAAAAAAACCCAACACCTTCAACAACACGAAACAAAGAAGGGAAAGATCCGAAAGCGAAGTTCTCCTACAGAGACTATGTTACAGCACAGGAATCCGGTGATATGACCCAAATCACTAAAACAGCCACCTGAAACAATATATCATCAGAAACATGAGAGTCGGTAACTCGGGATTGTTACTGTGTAGTTGAGGTCTGAGGTCACCCCTAACGTTTACGTCAGCTCTAGGTAGGGGTGGACTGGGTAGGTGGAGGGGTAGGTACCATTCCCTGCAGGTTGATCTAAATCATCTGGAGTGTATTTCATTTTGTCCTGCCCACAACAAGAGAAATCCTACACTCTCATAAACAGTGCTGAGGGAAAGTAGATTTGACAAGATTTGCAGTGAGTCTGTTAAGACTGCTGTTATATATATATATACATATATGTATATGAAATGTATACACACCTCTGCTGTTTTATAACACACACACGGATGGACTGTGAAGTCTTGGGGCAAGAATAATTTTCTTATTCTAGATCTGCCTCTAATTATACTCCCTTTTGATTCAAACAGCAGGGAGACAGTCTCTGATTGAGGCTCTCAGGACAAACACATGAATAAATGCATGGCACGATGAAGAGAAGAATGTTTAGGTTCATAAGTGATAGGTCCATGGGAGATGCAAAAGGCATGAGTCAGCAGGGCTCGATGTGAGCAGAGCAGCTTGCACTTGCCCTCACTGTAAGCATTCCTTGTGCATGAAACAGCCCTTGGGCATAAGGGGCAAGAGGCCAGGGAGCAGAAGGGAGCTGACTTGTACCATGTTTATGCTGCTGTTATTCTAAAGAATGCAACAGGACTGCTCTTCACTTATGTACATCGAAAGAAAGATGGTCTTTTGTCTGTCCTGCATGCGGCTCAGCTAAAGAACAGAGGGATCTCTACGTTGTATTTTACAGAATTCAGACAGGGAGGCAGAGAAACCCCAGAATATGGGGAGCAGAAAGCTGTCCCTCCCCTGTCAGCCCCAGCCCGTGCACGCACACACACACAAACACGCACACAGACACACACACACACAAACTCCCCGTGCCGCACGACTCCCCTCCTCGCAGGCGGCGGGCTCCGCGCCCCGGACACCAGTGAAGTTCATCCATGAAAACAGCTGTCTCCGGCAGGATTACAGATTTTCCTTTCCTGCCACGCTCTGCAGCTCCCGCGGGGAGCCCGGGCCCGCGATCCGCTCCCCAGCCCGCTGCCGCTCCGCTCCCCGCTCCCGCTCCGGCCCCGCGGCTGCAGAGGGCACCAGAGCGCCGGGAAGGGACAGCGCAGCCCGGGGAGCCCCGGGACAAGGGACAGCGCAGCCCGGGGAGTCAGGGGACAAGGGACAGCGCAGCCCGGGGAGCCCCGGGACAAGGGACAGCGCAGCCCGGGGAGTCAGGGGACAAGGGACAGCGCAGCCCGGGGAGTCAGGGGACAAGGGACAGCGCAGCCCGGGGAGCCCCGGGACAAGGGACAGCGCAGCCCGGGGAGCCCCGGGACAAGGGACAGCGCAGCCCGGGGAGTCAGGGGACAAGGGACAGCACAGCCCGGGGAGTCAAGGGACAAGGGACAGAGCAGCCTCGGCCGCAGCTTCCAGCGAGATCTGTGCAGCCTTACGGGGAGACCCCGAGCCCTGTCACGGGGACACCCCGAGTACTGTTCTGGGGACTCCCCCAGCCCTGTCACGGGGACACCCCAGTGCTGTTATGAAACGCTGCCTCAGCCTCAGGACCATCTGGCATCACTGCTGCTGTGGTACCAGAGCCCGTGCCACTGTGCCAGGAGGAGAGCAGGGATTTACAGCCCCGAGGGACTGGGTTCAGCTGGGTAGTGGCTGCACGCCAAAACCAGCAGCAATAAACACATTGGCCCAACCAGCTCAGTTTCTTACTTAAGTAATTTCCCGGACTGGGAGAAAATGCGGAATTGCACAATGTTCCTCGGTAGCTGTTTTCTCCCTCTTGCATCACCTCAAGGCACTGGGGGTGTCACCAAAAGTGACATAAAATGCGGAGTTTGAGGTGTGACCATATTCTTTAGGTTCTGATAAATTCAGTGGGCCTGTGTCCTTCTCTGGCTCACGGGGAGATGCTCTGCATGCAATACAGGGGGAGTGGAGTAAAAACCATGCCTTGGTTTGGGCAGAAAGATCATTAGTTTAGAGACAAGTCAATTGAGAGTCCTTGCAAGATTTCACAAGACAGGATAAAGACCACCGGGAGGAGGAAATAAGCACTACTCTAACATCAGTGCTCCAGGTTTGCAGCCTCCATGGCGAGCTGGCACCTGTCCTGCAACTCCTCTTAGAGCACAGAAGTGTTCATACACCTTTATCCCAGAGTCTTTAAATAGCCCCATTCTGTGGGAAAATTGCTGAGCATTTTACTGCGAACTCCAAGTGGGAGACAGGTAAGATCTCAGCCCTGCACATCGCAAGCATACCAATATTTCATATTTTCACCCGCGTTTAGCAGACAAGCTCCTTCATTTCCAGTGACAGAAAAAGGCTGCATTTTCCCTATGACTTCATCACTTGCTGCCTTTGTGACATCACTGCAGAGCAGTTATCTGAGTAACTTGATAAGTCCCTCAGGGATGGCTTGTTGGGGGTTGTTTTTCCACTTTTAAATCAGTAAGAGCCTCATTGTTGCTACAGATAAGCAGCCTTTTGGGGTTATTTGAGTGCAAACTGCAGATAAGATGACTGTCTCCTAGAGGCTCACTTTGTCTCTTTTTGCCAGTGGTTTCTTGTTTCTCCTCTCTTTATGTGAAAGTTCTCAGAAGTTGTTCTGTGTGTGGGAAAGTACAGCGATCACAACTGCCTTCCAGGAGTGATTGTGGAATCTGTTCTGCCCTTGGGACTCCCAACCTGAATTTGCAAGTCTCTCTTCCATGTGTGAGCTGGTACAACCCCACCTCTGCATTAATTCGGCTTTTCCCAGTGCTCCTGCAGAGAAGGCTGAAGGCTGGGCAGATTCTTAACTGGCTAAAATTTCTCTGCTAAAGGTGTCTGGGAACCAGGATCCTCCCGTGAGGAAAATGGGTCCAGCTCTAACAGCCTTGGGAAGCACAGATTCTATGAGCTTACAGCAAGATCCATGGGAAGAGAGCCCTGGACCTTCTGTGTGTGAAGTAAAGAGATAGGGAGGCTAGGATTTGGCAAAGATAAAAGGGACTCGATTTCAGTTATAAGAATGAACAGTGCTGCAAGATGGAGAGAAAGTTCTAGCCGGTCAGCAGGATTCATCCAGCAGATTCTGATTCCCATGATTCAGCCTTGTGGCGGTAACTGAGCTCAGAGTGCCAGTGGCCATTATTTCTAGAACTTAGCACTTATCAACTGAATCATATCTTCCACAGCTCAGGTCAGGAGGATTTAATGTGTCCAATCACTTGTTTTTTTCTCTTTGCCAAATAATTTCAGAACTGCTATGAAGATCTGACCTACAAACACTGTTTCTGTGTGCAGATCAGCTCTGTCGGAGTTGCAGCATGCTACTCTGCTTGTCACCTAAGTTTTTGCAGCTCTGGAGAACAGCAGGGAGCTGTTGTGACCATCCACCACACACCTGGACAGCCCAGGCCAGAGCCTTCTCCTGTGACACCCTGACTGCATTCCTGTTCTTTGCTATTATGGTCCCAGGTAATAATCAGAAGGGAGTGTCCAGTCATGTGGGGGGTGAGCCAGTCCAGCCTATTTCCTGGTTCTCAGGGTCAACAATTTCTTATATAAGTCCACAGTTTCCAAAAATTTCCAAGGTGGAACAGCTGCAGCCTACTTTCAGCTCTGCCAGTAGCCCACAGCTCCAGACAGACACTTTCCTTCCTGACTTTCCTGGGTCCTGAAAGGCTTTGAACATTCATGTCTAAAGGCAAGGTTGGGGCTTGCCTACCAGGACCTCTGAAAAGTTCTCCAAATAGGAGGTATCATGATAAATGACTCCTAACTAAATAATCAACCTTCTCCAAAACCTTGTGAAAGAGAGAGTTAGGCAAGTTTTATCAGCCCCAGTTTACAAGATTAGAAGATTACCTGGGAGATATGCCCAAAGCTATTTGTGGCATCCAAGGAGAAGGCAGCCAGGACCGCATTCCTCTCCTAGTGCTGTGCTGTCACCCCCAGAGAGCGCAGCCTCCAAACCCAGCCTTTACAGCAGAGCCTCATTCTCCTGGAAGAGTCCTCTCTTTCCTTCTCCTTTCTACACTACAGATTTTGCTGCTCTAAAACAGGAAGAAGCAGTCCTAGTACCTGAGCTGCACTGGTCTCTGAGGGGCCCACCCTTGTGTCCAGCTTACTGCACCACTCCCTAACCCTGCCTTGCACCTTGGTGAGGCTCACAGGGAGCATCACAACAAACAGCTCTGACCTCCAGCTACAGACTCTCCCAGCACCCCTCCGGATTCAGGCAGTTTAACTGAGCATCGAGGATAATCATTACAGCTGGCCTGTAGGCATTGGAATTGGTAATTCCCATAATTTGCTAAGCTTTCATGCATTCCCCAACAGACATGTGCACAGGGCTCCATATCTGTCTGTTCTTCCACACGCCTTTCCACATGCTACTTCATCCCCACCACTGCACCTGCCACCAAGGGAACACCTGATATATTTGCGTATCTTCTATTGCCTGTAAGATTTTGACTTGATTCATCAGATCGGTGTTTGCTGAGAAGTGTATAAAGAAAATGGATCTTCCAGCAGGGTGGTGCTATGGGAGGCTGAGGTGATAGACTGCCCAGGCAGTGCTCTCCCTCCATCACACGGGTTAGAGATAGCATTTCTCATCTCTCCAAAATTATAAAAAAACCTGGCTGTCTCAACACATCCATAACAGTCGCTTCATCCTAGAAAACAGATATCCTGGGAAAAAAACCCTGAAACCCATCAGGTATTTACTATTTCTGCATCTCCTGGTATTCTTACTACCTGTTGTGGTATCTTTTTGATTTTGCTGCATGTAGCTACCTCAATCCATTCACCTTTGAAGCACCTATCAAGAAGGAAGGGTTAAATACAAACACTCTGTGCAGCAGATGTGCACTGATGACTTTGCTCAGTGTTATCCCTCTCCATTATTCACAAGCTCCTATCAGCCTGCTCTCAGCAGGGATGCCTTATGTGGGATTAAAGGAAGCAAGGAAACAAGAACCCAACTCAGGTTTCCCTGGCAGCACAGTTTATGTGCCTTCCTAATGTGCTGCTTTATCTGTCTCACATAATAGCAACAGCCCCTGCAGAAGAGAAAAATAAATTACGCCTTAATTAAGCACTTTTGGGCTGCTTCTCTTGTGTCGCCAGTGAGAGAAGGCTGTGTCATTCTAACGGCATCCATTTAGGAAAAACCCCAGGTACGCTTAGAGCCTTAGACCCTCGGGAATATTCCGTAAGGCAGCCAAGCCCCTAACACACCCAGCACACTGCAGTCCATGGGGGGATTCTTCACTTGCTCAAGGTGCAGACAAACCTCTGTGTTTCTTTTCTCAGCTCAGCTGTTAATGCATAACTTTACTTTTCGTTCCCCTCTGTAAGTCCCAATTGCTTCTCTGGGAGCAAAGCTACTCTGTTTGGGAATGTCGGATTGTGCTGACTGCAAGAGCCTGGATAACTTGATTGAGGAAACAAGCCACCTCCAAAGAAAGTGTTTCTTATGGGAAGAATATCGATGAGAACCTTTCTTTGGCGTCTAATCAGCAATGAGTTCATGCTACAACCTTGGTACTTCCATCATAAGATTATTTTCCCCAATCAGGTAGAGATTAAATTATCACTAATATCTCTGCCCTTCTATGACATTTGCCTGAAAGAAATAAACACTTTATTAGGGAGTCAGACAAGCTGCCTTGATCTAGCCAGTGCTCCCCTGCAGACAGGCAGCACAGCGTGTGGCACAGAACTCCATGTGCCCCTGCTCCGGGTGCTGGGGCACAGCCCACCTCCCACCCGCCTGCCTCCCGCACCCAGACAGGCATGCTTTGGATGGGAATGTCTATGGAATGACTAATGGAATCAGAAGGCAATCTGGATTGGTCCCTCTACACATTGCTGTGTGGAAAAAGAAGCACAGTAAGTCTGGCCTGTGTAAGTCCAGCATTTCTGTGCTGAAATGCTCTGACCACATCACAGTAACAACAGTTAACAAGGCTCAATGTCTCCTGTCACAGGCTATTCCCAGCCTTCCCTCACTGCTGCACGAAGCAAAGCAGCTGGCTTGTTTTCCCAGCACAAGCTGACCTTCTGAGCAGTCAATACCTAAAACACATTGTCTGAGAAGAGGGAGTTCCCAGCACGGAATGATGCAGTTCTGTGAGTGCAGCCGAGCGCCAGCGATGCTGACAGCACCCAGTCCTGCTGAGTGGCTGGGAGCCTCGGAGACACTGGCACTGCCATGTTTGGGGTGGGAATTCTCTACAGATGGCTGTGTCTGCTCGGCACAGAGCTGTAGGCAAAACCCAACAGCTCTCACCTGTGTAGCTCCGGGGCACGGGGTCCATGGATGGAGAGGAGCTGGAGACATTCTGTCAAAAAGCTCCGACCAGACTCCCATCAAAGAAGAAGCCCTTAGATCCAGTACTCTAAGCTCTGACTTCAATTGGCTCAATGAATATGCAGAGTAACTCCACTTCACCAATGACATAATGTTTAATTATGTGCACTATAATGGGCAAAATCCGACCTTTTGAAAAGGGTTCTGGGAAGCACAGATGTGGATCACATCTAACCTTTTCATCTTATAAGTTTAAATCCTGAATGCTCTCTATGGTTTAAAAAGATATGCCACAGAGAGGAAACATTCTCACCTCTGGTTGATGGGGGAGGCAGACAGATGAGATGATTTGTCCATGGCTATACTTTCTGAAAGAGCCAGGAACTGAACCAGACTGGTCCAGCCTCGATGTCTCAACCACGGGGTCATCATTCCCTTCCTTGAAATGGTTTCCAAAATCATGATTATACTGATGGGAAGCCAAAGTAGTGGAAACGTACTCCCCATAAAACCCAAGGTACAGTTACAGGCTCTTTCCTTGCACCGCCTAAATAAATTTTCAGAATAATTCCCTTAGTTCTCGTCAGGGCATAAAAATGTATTCTGACTTGAAGAGGAGACAGATTTACCAAGGTGAGTCTGCTGTTTTTGAAAGCTGTTTTCAATTTTTATCCAACAGGACTTTCCCATGGGGAAGATACACAACATGCTGCTTTGTGTCAATGTCTCCTTTCCCTACAGCTACAGTTTTATTCATAGGGAAGAGAGGGATTGGTCTGAGCAAAGGAAAACTTACTGAATGGTGAAAACATGAGCACCTGAGATATGAAAGACACCATGCCAATCCATTGGTTCTTTAGTCCAGGTAGCTGACTTATTTCAATCCTTGCACTCTGCCACTTTCCCCTCATGGCTTAGAGTTTATGCTTTGGGTTTTCCAGTTGTATCAATAAACCATACAGGAGGAAGGGCTGCAGCAAATATGTGCATTAGTGTGATGCAAGTGACCAGAAACAGCAGAAGCTGGCAGCTCAGAACCTCTTGTGGCATTTGGAAATACAGGGGCTACAAAAAGAGCTGAGAATAAAACCAAGGAAGGAAGCAGGAGAGGTGTGCAGATGGCTGTTGTAGGGCTGGGGTCAGAAACAAAATTCCTCCCTGGCTTTTCAGATAGTTGTGCAAAGAGGATGTGCTGGTACTACTTCCTGACACTGGGGGGTTGTTATCGGTGCCTATGATGAGAGACAGCATTACAGAGAGGGAAAGGTCTGTGCAAACTGGTTGTCATCCCCCAGTACAGACAAATCCAGCTTTCCAACTGCCTCTTCATGATGACCAAGCTAAGACTAAAAGTCCTCTCTCCTCCTTCAGATTAGTGTCCAAGGTCCCACAGGACACACCACATAGAAAAGAGGGAAAAGCTTTATTTTCTTAAGACAATTCTTTTCTATGTTTGTTTGTTTTTTTTTTCACAAGTTTTTGCCTTCGGAGAGATTTGCCTCTCCCTTGTTAATATGCTCAGAAAATGGAGTGGCACCAATTTCAGGACCTGCAGTTTGAATTCCTGACTTCTCAGTCAGCAGCTGTGAATCATCTGCTATTTAGTGATAAACAGGTCATTCAGCCTTGTGGCTTCAGCTCAGCACCCGACCATGGGCAGACTGAAGTCAAGAGGAGCTTCTCCCCTGGTTTGAACCGGACCTGCATAGCTTCTTACAGACACACCGAGAGATCAGTGCCCTAAGGAGGTTTGAGCCTTCTGCCTTAGCTTTTTCAACTCCCTCTTTTAAAATCAGACACTAACCTGACTTCAGTGTAAATGTTTCTGTCATATTGACTGCTGTAGCACTGAAGCACGGATATGGACTTTAAATTAATTCTATGCTTATGCAACATCCTGAACACAACCACTTTCCTGAACTGAGACCTCCGATCAAGCACTCTGGTCTTGTCAGGCAACATTCCCCCTCAGAACCAATGGACCTGCACCCTGTGCGTGGCAGAAGCAGCAGCCAGGGCCAGCTGCCTCTTCCTCAGCTGCTGAATTCTCTGATTTTGCAGTGAGAGCAGAGGTAAAACATGCAAGCTGCTGGCTCAGGGAACACTAAGGTCAAGTATGAGGGAAAGTGGTAAGGATTTACTTTGTTCTTTCCTGTACATTTGTCTGCCATGAATGCAAAGGGTTTCCTATTTGGTGCTGTGGGGTGAGAGCCAGAATTTTCAGAACTTTGGCTCAGCTCCTGCCAGCATTCATGTTCTTATCTTACTTCCGGTGCAAACTATTTCCAGAGATGGTGTTATTGAGAAAGTCGAGGACTGTGATGGAAACTAAGGAAGAAGAGAGAGCAGAAAACCAAGAGCCTGAACTCAAAGGCTGACAAGAACTGGCCAAGACCATTGTCTCCTCGACACTCTCAGTGAGATCAGAGGGTGTGTTTGTGCAGAACTGGGGCAGGGGAGCCCTCCCACACTGGCAGCTACCGGCAGAAACAGGGGAGTGAGACAGGCTGTGCTTTCTAGCACTTTCTGTCTAAGGAGATTTCTCAAGAAGCAGAGCAATGCCTCCCATCCCAGGTGTCTGCAGCAGCCCCAGCAGCAGGGTGGGTTCTCTCCTGCTGGGAAGCAGGCAGTGCTGCAGGACTGCTGGACTCAGACTGCAGTGGGATTTTCAATTAAAAAAAAAGTTAGAAATATTTGTTTGCAGAGAGCTAAGGTGTACAGAAACAGCCTAAAGGTATTTTAAGGACATCTCTTCTAACATCTATTTCACCTGACAGGTGAAATAATAAGACTCCAGTTGGACTAAAATTGTTTACTATTTATAAACACCATGAAGTGAAGACTGCTGGTACAAACCTCTAGTGACTGTCCACACCCTCATGGGGTGGGAGCATCATTCTGTGAATATGAACAGGACCTTACTGGCATCTCTTCATGCCACCACAGCCAAGACAACAAAAAACATGCAACTCTCAAGGCTTCACAAATCAAAACACAAATCTCCTTTATGTCACAAATTTGACCCACAAGTCATCACAGCACAAAAGGGATAGTTCTTTTCTTTGTCTCTGACTTCAGAGCTAAGACAGCAGATTCTTCCTGCTGCTTTTGTTTTCATCTTAGTCTGACTTGCCCTCTCCCTCCAGGCTTTGTTTAAAAAAATGTAATGTTCAGTGGATGCTCTGTCACAGTTTCTCTGTGCCCTTCAATATTTTTCTCCTAAACTTGAATCTCAATCCATTGGCTACCTTGAGACCTGCCCCAGTTTCACACAGCCTGGCACACAGAACCCTTGTTCCCTGGGACTGACACTGACTTGAACAGAGCCCTGCACACAGCTTGTCTTGCAGCTGTGGCCTCTGGAATACAGAATGAAAGGAAGGGGTTAAGTTTTTTAGCCAGTTCTGACAAATTGGGTGCCACGGTGAGGCAGAATTAAAATGAGAATGAATCCAGACTGCAGTTCTTTGGGATACACAGCATTTTCTATGGATCTCCCTTTGCATCTTCCCTTCAAAATCCCACTCTGTGTTTAACATATATTGCACTGTTCTATAGAATTCTCATTCTGCATAATTAAGTAGCACCATGAAATCTAGTAGACCAGAAATCAAAATTCTCCTTTTAAATATGTTTATCTCCTAAACAACTCAGGACTACAGTAATCACTGTGAACAAAGAGAAACTGCCTGCCCCTAATCAGCACACAGCAGGGATGGGTCATGGACACATTTATCTTTCTTCTCACAAGCCTCCCCTGGATAAAGGAAATGCCCTAATACTCAAGGCATCTTGGACACCAGATGGCTGATTATTAGACATTTTATGAAGAGGAAGGAAGTAAAGAGAAACAGTCTGAATTTTCATGGTACTGTACTAACAGGGGAAAGGAAGACAAAACGAGGACCTAATCCAAAACATACTGACTGGGAAGACACTGATTTCAAAAGACTTTGAATCAGAAGGAACAAAAGATCTGTGTCTGCTTTTCCTTCTGCAAATTAATTCTCAACTCATCAAGAGCTAGAATGATTGATAGTTGAATAAAATGTCCTTTCTGTTATTATCACTCTAATGACTTACTGCTGAGCCATTTTTTTGCAGAGGACAGGTTTGAGTTTCTAAATATTCTGCATAATGTTGCAAGTTTTCTTTAGACTATACTAGCTCCTCCCTGCTTCCACCATACAGAGGGACACAGCTACATCGGATGTGCAAATGGACCTTGGGAAGAATGCGGATATTGGAGCCAGTGGTCTTTGTGGTCCTGCTCCTCCCATGGAAAGGGATGTGGATTATCCAGCAGGCCCTGCTGATCCCAGTCCAGCTTTCTTGCTAGGTGTGTGATGAGAGACATAAAGTACTACTTGAGAAGTTACTGTGGTCACCCCACTGCACACACAGATGTGGAGGAAGGGTTGCAGAACTGGAAAGGAGGCCTCCCACAGAACAGGATGAGAGCTGCTGCTAAACTCTCCCTCCACACAGAGTCAGGAAAAGTTGTTTTGGTTGGGGTTTTTTTTTTCCCTTTTGCCAGAAAAACTGGCATTGAGTCAGAGTTTTGCTGATAGGGGTGGAAGGGGTTTGTTCTCATTTTGCTAATCACCATAACTCAGGTTCCTAGGCCCAGGACAAGCCTCACACAGGGCACAGGGCGTGCCCAGCAGAGTCTGCACCGGGGCCTTTCCACGGGCCTGTCACATCAAACGGGCCGAGCACGGGTACAATGGGAGCAGGTGATTAACCCGCCCAGCTCCTTCCCTCTATTGGAACACCCGGAAAGGGCTCAGGGCAATGAAGCTAATAGCCATGTGGAGTCCCAGCTCTGAGAAACATAATGATGGACCTGGAGCCTTTTCTCACCCAGATGAAAGGGGGGCTGTTGTGCTGCAGTTCAGAGCGTGCTAATGACAAACACAACGAAACCCTTCAGCCTGTTTCAGACTCAGGCCTGTAATCTTCTTATGCAATACACTTGACAAAGCTCTCTTGTGGAATATGAGCCTGCTTTTTCCACCACAGCATATACTCCCTCCCTGCCAGACTATGGGCTACTGGACTTGATTTCTTTAATTATTGATTTCTTATTTTTACTCTGGTAGCATTTAACCAAATAAACTGGTTATTTTGCTGCAGATAAAACAAAATGAAAAAGCTCTGCTTGCAGGGATGTGCCTGTCTGAGGGGAAGACCAGCAGCTTACCTTCTGCAGTGTTTTGAGAGGTAAAGCTGCCAAATTATTTTTCATTATCCCCATGTTGTTCTATTAACCAAATATTTGTCTTTTTGCCTCACACACATATCTAATGCCAATATACAAACTGCACAAGGGGATTATGCCAGCATGAGTCAATCTAGGGTGTGTTTATCCTTGGAGAGACATAAGCCTCTGTTTCTAAAGGCGGGTGTTTCTTATCCCTGTTAGACCTGTGAATATCTTTAGCCAACAAAATTTGTCACTTTTCAGCGTTGGCTCGTCTGCTGCAAGAACAAACCCCGCGAGCTGGCCGGCCTCCAAGGGGAGTGGGGGCTGAGGCCTCTGGGACTGTCTTTACTGACTATTTACATTATAGCAGAGTTTAGAGGCTTCTAGCTGCGATTCAGGCGTTGCCGTGCGAGCAGAGAGTAAAAGACACTTCCTGCCTCAAACAGTTTTTAGTCTAAACAGAAGAGACTGGTGATAAATAGCAGACAAAAAGGCAGCACAATTGCAACACAGCTAATGCTAAAGAAAGACTGTAAACCCCCTGAGATTTCTCTAAAAATAAGTTTTCTATTTGTACAATTTGTATGTTCAGGCTCCCTTAAAGACAGAAAGTTTCTGGTTGCTGTAGCAGCTGCGATTCTTGCTTACTCACGTGACTCCAGCAGGTGAGGTCCTGTAAGATGAACACATCCCTCCAGTCCTCCTCCTCTCAGTCCCGTCTCAGAGCTGCTCTCTGCTGCAAGGAAGTGAGCAGGCTGCGGGTGCTCAGTCCCAGCTGGGGTTAAACCACGACACCTGTCCACAGAAACGCTGAGGGTAGCTACGCAGCAGTTTCTTGTGTCGTCCCCTTGTGGGGCAGAAATTGTTTCTCTTAGATTGCCCAAGCTGCTTTCCCCACCCACGAAAATGATTTTTCAGAACAAGAGTATGGTTTAATTTTCACATCTCTTCCTCCATTATTCTCAGCATACATTGTTCCCTGTCTCATTGGGCCCCACCACTGCCAAAGCCGAGGGTTTGCTGGTCCATCCCTTGCATTTGACCTTGCCATTTAACTGGCAGAAGACTCCTGTTAAATTCCTGGGTTAAATTCTCTGGTGAAAGGTGATACAAAAGAAGGCAAAAAATAATCAGGCAGAAAGGATTGGGTGTTTCACCTGTCCAAGGTGGCCCCCACTGTAATTTGTCCATAAGGCTCACCAAATGGGCAGCTGAGCAGGAAAAAGCCCAGAGAAGAAGTGGACCTACAATTAAATTTTTCTTATAGGTGCAGGTCCAATCTCAAACTGATATGAAGTGCTTTGGCTCAGTTGCAGGCAATGGAGATTAATTTAAACTAGAGAAAATGGTGAGGATTTGTCCCCTGATCACCACCTCATCATCTTCACTTTCTCAGCATATCCCTACAAGAATATCCAGCAGCATGTCTAAAAATAGGACTTAAGTTTCTCAACTTGCCAGCAGACGAGCATGCCAGAGCTACTGTGTATTCTTGTGCTGTGCTCGGTGAGAGGAATACTCCATGGCTGAGTAGGAGGAAGCCTTTGAGGGGAAAATCACCCATAATAAAGGCCTCTTTTATCTGAAACACCTAACATTTCAGCTCTTCAAATCCCAACACTGCGCTTTTTTGAAACAGGTTTCTATTATGTGTTAAACACATCAAATAGAGTAATTCAGTCTCATCATCTAAATTCAGTGTTGTGATAGCTGAATGAAATTGGGGCAAGCTAGCTAAAAAGGTAATAGAGGCTTTTCATAAAGGCAGCATGTGAAATGCATGAGTGCTTTTCTTTCTTCAGGAATAAAAAAAAAAGAAAAAGGTTTTTGCTTTTCCCCAGTGAGCTTATGTTACAGAGTCAAAGACCATTGTTGGTCTACAGGGCAGGACCTTCAGAGGTGATTAGCAAGGTTAGGGCTCTGTTGGGGTAGCTAGCAAAGGAATATTCTTGTCCCAGAGAACCTGATCTGTGTGGGCAAGAGAGATGGGGCGTAGTGGGGAAGAGAAATCCTCTCAGATCTTAGCCCTGGTTTAAGCAGGCACTTTACAGTTTTCTCTGATCCAGTAGAGGCATTTGACATTTTATCATTGTTTTCAAAACTATTGTTGTTTTTTGATATGCAAAAAAGGCCACTGCACAGTTCACATCGGAATAAAGTTCACAATGTGTGTATGGTTCCCTCCATTCAAGAACAAAGTGCTTTCTTCTACAGAATGCACTTCTTATGTCCACCCCACATACATCGTACATTAAAGGAAGAAGTCCTAACAAGTGCATCAATAAATGTATAAAGTACAGCATGAAAATGTCACTTTCTGCAATCTTTGGGCAAAACAGCTCATTCAGTGTGCTCACATGGTCCTTCTAGCATGGCCCAGCCACAGTATTTCTCTTTTCAAAACCTCTAACATAGTAGTGCTTTTACTCCCTTTCCTTATAGATAGCTGTAGTTCCAGACAAATTATCAAGATTGCACACAAAGTTTGTGGTGAAACAGCAACCTGAATTGAGTTGCCAGTTGACATACTTGCCCTCCATTTCTTTCTGTATCTTTGTTTCAGGGCAAAGACTGTCAAAAAATCTCAACAGGGTCAACACAGTAGAATTTTAAATTGTTCAAGATGCTGGGAATACTGCTCAGTAGGCACAAATGCTAATGCACTTGCAATCATTTTCTCTCCCAATTCTGAGCTGCATTCTCCAATGCACACTCTCAATATAGACTTCACATGAAACACAGTGTGTTTGAGGAATTAAGGAGAGACTCTAACACAGATGTGTGTGACAGCTCAATAGAATCTGTGTCCCATTGTAAGAACAGGACATGGGGATGCTCTGTCACAGCAGGTTTTGTGGGTCTGGAAAAACAGATACACTCCCTGCGAAATCCTGCAAGCCTCATCCATGAAATCACAAAAATTATGCTCCTCCCCACCACATTTTCCCAGGTGTCTGCACCTGGCAGTTCAGCATTGCCCCTGTTGCATGGGCATCCCGGTGCCACAGGCTGTGGGACACCCATGGCTGCAGTCCTGGGTTAACAGCTCTGAATTCACAAGGAAGGCTGAGAGAACTGGGATTGTTCAGCCCGGAGAAGAGAAGCTTTGGGCTGACCTAACTGTGCTTTGCAGTACCTGATGGAGCCCACAAGAAAGATGGGGAGGGACTTTGAACAAGGGCCTGGAGTGATGGGACAAGGGGAAATGGCTTCAAACTGACAGGGAGTAGATTTAGATTGGATATTAGGAAGAAATTCTTTACTGTGAGGGTGGGAAGGCCCTGGCACAGGTTGCCCAGAGCAGCTGTGGCTGCCCCATCCCTGGGAGTGTCCAAGGCCAGGTTGGACAGGGTTTGGAGCAACCTGGGCTAGTGGAAGGTGTCCCTGCCCATGGCAGAAGTGTGGAAGCAGATGATTTTTCAGGTCCTTTCCAACCCAAACCATGTCTCAGTTCTGTGATTCCCTGAACTGCTGTGTGTCTGTGTTTGCCGCTCTGCCCGCTCTTTCCAGGCTTGGAGCTGTGATCCACCCAGGAGCAGCTCACTCCCCTGGGATCTGGCTCTGCAGAGGAGCACTCAGAGAGCGCTGGCTCTCCTGAGAACGTGACAGCCCCGCCACCTGCGAGGCAGCAGCGATGCTGAGCAGGGCCATGGACACACAGGCACTGTTTAGTCAGCACATTTTTCCGTGCAGGCCCAAGGGCAGCCCTGTGTGCTGGGACTGGAATGCTGCCCACGGATGGCAGCCGGGTAATGAGGCCGGCACTCCCAGCACACAAACACTGCAGGGAATGCCAAGTATCTTGTGATGCATGGCCCACAATTTTCCTAGTTTGCTTTCTTATGCAATGCACTCGGTTTCTTGTCTATTAGCAAATGGATGTTCTCAGGTGGGTATGCAGAGAATTCCTACAAGAATAATATCCTATTAATAATATTCCCCAGTTCCACAGTCACCTGTATTTGAGGATTTCAACCTGTCAGGGTTCTACAAACAGAATTTCCAGTGTTAAACTTCCAGTGCACCTGAGAGGAGAGGGGGTAGATAGACTTTTCCACAAGGTCAGAAATATGGAGGTAATAAGCAAAGTTAGTTACTTTCCCAAAACCACAGGACTCATCAGATGGCAAACTAATTAAACCCTAATCCAGCAAAGCCCTTAGTGCGTATGACCTTTACAGCATGTGAATAATGACAATGAAATCAAATACTTAACCTGACCCACATTCTTAAGAAAATTACTAAACAGCATATGCCATACTACTTGATGCAAATCCACACAAACTAATGCAGATACCAGTATCCATCTAACCATGAGAAGAAGATCTCAGTGTCAGCTGCTTCGCCCTGCTCCACTGCCTCATGTCCTAAATTCATACTGTTTCTCTTTTCATTTTTTTGCAAAAAAGCTCCCTTCTGTATTGCCACATGTGGCTCAGATGTCATTTTATCTTTTAAAACCTGGTGTTAATTTACTCCAAATTAAGGAGGCTGTCTTCTGCTGTTGGCAAGGTACAACCAAACTGCTTTTCTGGATCCCTCATGTCAGATGAACAGTCCTAATTCTTCTAATAACTGGGAGATGAGTGGTTCCTGAACTGACATCTCAGCTCTGTGCGACTCAATCAGAAAGGCCAGGTATGCAACCAAATGTAATTGAGTTACCTGGACCATTTGGATGCCATTAGTAACCCCCGGACCTTCAGGTCCTCGCGGCCTTTAGTGCCTTGGACCACCGACGGGCTCCTCTCCCCATGCTGTGCCTGAGCTCCAGGGCCTTGGCCGGACAGTGAGGGCTGCACCTTCTGCTCCGGCCCTGCACCCCTCAGGGACCGGGCACTCCTCGGAGGTGAGCTACGAGCCCTGATATACCGGTGAGAGAGTGGTGAGAGGCTGAGCTGGGCGCTGAGGAGCTGAAGCAAGTGGTGAGGGGGCTGAGGTGGGCAATGAGGGGCAGAGGTGGGCAATGAGGGGCAGAGGTGGGCTATGAGGGGCTGAGGTGGGCTATGAGGGGCTGAGGTGGGCTATGAGGGGC